>CAWVNO010002513.1:0-63000 GCA_963930645.1 Salticus scenicus | reverse complement strand
GAAAGTGACGTCACTGATTTTAATTAAGGGAATCTGAACGTTAGGAAAATTATTAAAATTGGTTTTGAATTATTTGAGGCCGATATAAAATAATTTTAAAACGATCTGAGCGTTTTATCAAAATTAATTTTTTAATAGGTGAAAACATTTGTTTATGTTTCGCAGACTTCAGTCCTGGATATCAATTCTGGTTTGTTTACAAACAAAACGTTTCACATGAAAATTTTGAAGTTTTCTATTATTGCAAATCGAGGAATTTTAAAGGAATAAATTGGAAAAATTAATTAAATAAAAGAAACGACAATATTTTCCGGGGGATTTAATAAAAATTAATTAATTTTAAAAGTGTTAGAATTACCATTCTAACAATGACATTTCTATTTTTCTATAAAACCAAAACAGTTTTCAAAAAGTAGCATAAAAGTTGCTGTTTTAATCCTAATTTAATCTCAAACTGCCTGACATTTTTTAAACTTAAATTTGATTGAACAACTAATACCCATTTCACACCAACATAGTACTCTTCCCCCCCCCCCCTCTTTTTTGTGTGTGTGTGTAAAATACAGTTGAGTTGCAGCAAACAATCATAAGGACTAAATATCTCTGTTGATTTGATTTCAACGTTCAACCAGTAAACACTCAAAATTTTCCACAGATTTTTTTTTTTTTTTTAAATCCACTTTTTTCTCTAATTTGCTTATTTGCAGATCAAAGTTAATTAAACCTGATGAGTGAACTTTTGCAGAGTCACACAATTAGTTTCTTTTCTTTTTTTTTTTTTTTTACTACTGTACTTTTGTTCATGTTACTTTAACACATTTTGATTTGTTTTTGTAAAATAATCAATCATTCTTTTGAAAATCTATGAGTATGAGCAATTCAGCTGCAGCCCAAGTTTGGATAAAAATTGCAAATGCTTATAACAATCTGAAATGAATGTATTGTAAGATTTGTTTAAAATAAATAAATAAACAAAATAAGTTTGGTCAAAGTAGAAAGACTGCTATTGCATTTCTAATTAAAAAATAAGTAAATAAATAAATAAAAGATTATTATTAATATTATTATTGTTATTATTTAATGAGTGATAGAGAACTGCCTCTTTCAATTCTAGCATAATAAATTAAGCTTCAAGCCAATATTATCACATTACACAAAGAACTTAAAGAGTTTACCAATGATATTTATTAGCGCTATAATCTGAAGAAAAGATGTAAGCTCAATTTATGAAAAAAAAAAAAAAAAGAAAAGAAAAGAAATCAGTTATTTTGTGGTTTCCAAAAAAATCTGTTTTGAAAATAACATTAATAATAATAGATTAAATTATTATAAGCCACAATTTTAAAGAAAATGATAAGATTTTAAAAATTCTTATTGTTCATAATAATTGAAAGAATAATAGCAGAAAGAGCACAAATTCACATATGTACACATAGATACAAAATGAAATAAGTAAATATGAACAGGAACTGATAAAAACATTTGTAAGAATAATTTTCACCTTTAATACAGAATCTCCTTTAAAAGCTTTTAGTGATTCCGCATTTTCTTCTAATGTTTTGATTTCAAACTGAGCACTTTCTTTCCTTTTAACATAAAAATCAAAGCACTCCTTTAAAACCTACAAAAATTGAAATGTGAAAACTAGATATATTTATTTACGAGCAAGCTTTGATTTCTACACTGGTTACTATATTTAAATGGATAATAATAAAGAAAACTATTTTCACTTTATTTATTACAAAATAATAATAATAAAAAAATAAAAAATAAAATAAAATAAAATCTCTAAGAAACTTACATCAGATCCTTGCCATACATCTTGGATATTAATGAGTCAGAAAATGATTTGAAATATGAGTTGCAAACTTTTTGCCAAATAAAAATTAAATACAAAAGAAAAATAAATAAATAAAAATTATACATAAAAATAAAAATTTAATTTGGATGATTACGTGACATTGTCAGAATACTTTTGTAAGGTCCTGTACAATAATTATGATGCCTAGTGCGCATATTTTCTGCAAAAAACATGAGTTTAAGCATCTTAGCAATGTACACTAATTTCATTTTGCTGAATGCTGAGTAACGATGCTAAAATGTGTTAAAACGAAATTCACCCCATAGGCCATAATGATAAGAAACACTTTGGAGTGGCCCTGTACACAATCCATCAACAATATAGACATAAAATTTTATACAGCTATTTCTATACAGAGCCTGAATGTGTGTACCAATTTCTAAGTTCATCGGAGGAATTTTTGCAGCCGCTATTGCAGTACATATATATTCTTGCCCATAGACTGCAATGGTAAGAAAAACTTTGATGTGCCCCTGTATACGAATTACAAATGGAATACACACCCAAAACTATACAGCTAATTCTGTGTGACTCATGAACATTTGTATCTAATTGTAAGTCGATAGCGTGAATTTTGTGGCTGCTATCACGAGACAAACAGACAAACACACAAATAAACAGAACCTAAAATCCTTTTGAGTCTCCACATGGAGGCCTCCACTGACATTTCAGCAATTATTATGATTTATGGGTAAAGTCCAACTCACAAAGTTCTGTGCCTAGGGCACTTTAAATTTTTCGTGCCCCCTTAGAAGGGCCAAACTTCTCCCCCCCCCCCCCCCCAAAAAAAAAAAAAAAAAAAAAAAAACTGCTATTAACAACCACAATTTTTAGCAGGCGAAAGAGCACACTGGAAAAAAAATTCTTTGGTCAAAAAATTAATCTGCTTCTATTTTTGGCACTAAAACCTAATAAAATTATTCCCAGCCAGCCTAATGACAGATTTTATTTTAAATTTCTATTTATGTAAGTGAAACACAGTTGAGTTAGAAAACACATGTGTGTGTGTGGAGGGGGGGGGGGATGATTTAGACCATATATTTCAACCATTAGTAAAATTTTGTATTTCTCAGAAATTTCATGTCCAGGGCATGAGTCCCGGGTGCCCGTGCGATAGTCAGGTCCTGTCTATGGGCTCAAATTAGTAATAGCATTAAGTAAACAACATACTGTTTGGGGAAACATATTCAAAACACCTTATTATAATTTTCTATTTTGTTTATTTAATAACTTACTTTAATTTATTTAAACAACCATTAATTACTTAATGCTCTGAAAGTGTAGTCACTCTAGAATTTTTTTTTTTTTTTTTTTTTTTTTTTTAAATGGGAAAAAAATTCACATATAAACAAATATCTCATATATAAGTTTGTTTACTAATAAAAACTAAAGCTGAGTAAAAAATAGATACATAATAAAATATTGCTTTATTGCTAATATCTTTTTTTTTTTTTTTTTTTTTTATGTATTTTCATTTGACATTTCATTGTTTACTGAGAATCTGTAGTTCTTGATTACTGTTTCTGAACAAGTGACATACTTGCTCTGCAATGTATTTAATGCTATTTTCTTGATTTTCGCAGTATGAATAAATAGTTTAACCCTTTATCTACTGACGGTAAAGTACCATTACTTTAAAAAGAGTATAAAATCGAAGTTATAGAAAAAATGTCAAAGATATATAAGAAAGGAACAGATGTACCTCCATTTAATCTCACTACAAAGCATTAGACGATACATATAGCTATTTTTGTTTCATAAAGGATTATATGGAGTGCACTAGCTGTTTTTGCTTGATATTTTTCAGGATCTTCATGTGTGTTATAATTAATTCTTATATTATTTCAAGAATATCCCACTAATCTTAGAAAAGATATGAGGAACATAAAAAGTAAATATTTCTTTACCCTTTTTTCATGTTGAAATATTTTTTTCGACCTCTAAGTACCAGTGGTACACTTAAGTACGACCTCACAAAATTCTCGTTAATTACTATCATGAGGTGGTATGCATAATTTTTAACGTATATATCTTTAAATAATGCTCTTAAGTAACTAAAAATATACCTTTCAAACACAATTTTTGTCTGTTTCATAATGCAGTAGATAAAGGGTTAAAGTTTTTTTTTTTTTTTTTTTTAAATATTCATGGAATAAAATGTATATATCAATTAGAACCTATCTCTTTATTAATAATCTAGTTTTTAAACACAAGAAAGTTGACTTTTCTATAACAATATCAAATCATTTAAAATAATGATTTGAGTAGTACCTCAGTATCACATTTATCCTCTGTGTGTTCTTTATCTACTGATGTACGAAAAAATGTCATCCCAGATGAAAAGTCTATGACATCAGCTAAAGCCTCTTCAATTGCTTCGGAGATCTGCAATAAAATTAAATGGTTTTTGTATTTAAAAGCATTTTGGTAAGTAATAGTTTTAAATTCAGGTATTTTAAACAGAGAAAATTTCACATGAAATATAAACAAAGAATTAAGATAAATTATACAGTTATTTAAATATTATAATTTGTTTACTTTTTTTTTTAATAAATAGGTCATGATGAGTAGAAATAATATATTGGATTTTAATTATTATTTTTTCCTCTTCCCCAATAACACTTGCAAACACACAAAGAAACAGAGAAGATTAATTAAATTAACAAGCTTTCTTAAACATATTTTTCTATAATTTTTTTAATTTCTTCTGTATTCAATAGAAAAAAGAATTGGATTCGTAAAAATTTTTGACCTCGGGTTTTTAATGGATTTACACATTTTGAGAGCTGTAGAACATGATCTGACCATTTTTAGAAAATGTCTGTGTGTGTGTGTGTGAGAGAGAGAGAGAGAGAAAATTTTGTGGCAACTGTATCTCAGGAACTATTGCACAGAATTTCATACAAATTGGTATGTAGTTACACCTTGACACAAATTAGTGCCTATCAACTTTTGGTAAAAATTGTCTTACAGGTTGCGTTGCTATCCCGCTTTTTCTAAATTTTTAACATGGTGACATAGGACAAAATTTTGTATAAATGTGCATAAAGAGAATTATTTTTTAATAATCATTATGAAATTTACAAAAATTATTTATAATAGAGATAGTCAACTGGGAAAATTTTTTTGTATATGTAGGAGCATCGCCTCCCCCCCTCTCCTGTGGGGAGCCCCCCCCCCCTCGAGGGGAATAAATTTTCATAATGGGTATCTTCCAAAAGAGCTCACCAACACCTTTAAAATGAATGGTTGAACCATCGATCTGCGATAATTTAAAATAAAGTTATCAATTTTTTTTTCATTTTTAACATTTTTTTTTTTTTTTTTTTTTTTGTAATATTGAGAATAAAATTAACTACTTTTTTTTATTTATATTTAGTGTTATACTACTTCTCGAATATGAAAATCATACTGCATTATTATGGAAGATAATTTTATTAAAGAATGATTTTAATAAATTATTTTTACGGAGTGAATTTGCATTGGAAAATATAGAAGAAAATCATGAGGTGGCCACAACATTCTAGTTTTTTAATATAATGAACACAAATTTTTATTTGTAAAGTAAATAAAAAGAAAGAGAAAACAAGTGAAAAGCAGGATTTACATTTGATTTTCAGACAAAGTGTGTAAATTAAGTTATGAGATTGGCGACATAGACTTCAATTTGACAACACTTTGGAGGCAGAACAAGCAAGGAAACGTGTGATTTGCCTTCAATAAGAATTTCAATTTGCAGTGGTCATTTGGTAGTGTGCAGTGATTTTAACCCTTAAAGCAGTTTTTTCCCAATGTGTTCTCATGAGTGACTTGGATTTTGAGCAACTCTGTATTATCAGGTCTTGCTTCAGACTTCACACTGTGTGATGAAAACTTTTTGAAAATTTCAGCAGGATTATGGAAACATTTTTTTAAGGATCCAGTAATTTTCAGAAAGAGGAGAGTCAATTGAAGATGAATCATATATTGGAAGGCCTTCATCTTTAAAAACTGATGAAAATATCTTTAGAATTTGGAAACTTATGTGTTGACAGTCACAATGATAAAGAAAAGGTGAATTTAATCATACCACCACCATCACCATCCATCAACAACAACTGACTGTTGCATCATAACAAAGTCCCAAAAATTCCATAAACAAATTTTTGGACAGTTGGGGTGGGGGGGGGAGGGGAAGGCTCATACATACACAATTTTTTTTTCTCCCCCAGTTGGCTATCTCTTTTACAAAAAATTCTTTTAAATTTCATAATGATTATTAAAAAGTAATTCTCTTTATGCACATTTATACAAAATTTTGTCCTATATCACCATGTTAAAAATTTAGAAACAGCGGGATGGCAACGCAAGTTTTTGGACAATTTTTACCAAAAGTTGATAAAGCACTAATTTATGTCAATGTGTAACTACATACCAATTTGTATGAAATTCTGTGCAGTAGTACTTGAGATACATAGTTGCCACTAAATTTTGTCACGCAGACAGACAGGCAATTTTCTAAAAATGATCAAATCGTGTTCTACAGCTCTCAAAAAATGTAAATCCATCAAAAACCTGAGGTTGAAAATTTTTACAAATCCAATACTTTCTTCTATTGAATATAGAAGAAACTAAAAAGGACCATTAAACATAATGATGAAGAAAATTGATGAGAGAACTCTATATATATAATTTTTTTTTTTTTTAAACTTATGTTAATTTAATTGATATTTTAGATATATTTACAATGTACACTAAAATATATTATAGATTAAGCATACTTCACTTTCAACATCTTCATCAGAAATATCTAAAGATTCAACACACTCTGTTATGACAGCTACTTCATT
This sequence comes from Salticus scenicus, assembly GCA_963930645.1. Lineage (NCBI taxonomy): Eukaryota > Metazoa > Arthropoda > Arachnida > Araneae > Salticidae > Salticus > Salticus scenicus. The sequence goes on along the minus strand of CAWVNO010002513.1, from coordinate 56,310 downwards.
TTTTCGATTTGTTATAGCTTGAGAAATATACTCAATGCATAGAGGTTGCACTTCAAATACCTAAATTAAATTTATTACTTTTAAAACCAAAATTTTATAAATATAAGAAAAGAAAAATAGTTTTAACTAAAAATTTAAAAAAAATAGCAATGATTAAAAAAATATACATTAAAAAATATATTTTGAATTATATATTTATATGGGTTTTTTTTTTCTGTAAAATAAAGCAAAATTGTTTTTAAAAAGTACAATATCAGTGGTGACTCATTGATGTGTTGGAAGAGCTGCAGATTAAAGACTGAAAACAGTCCTATAGAATGGAAAGTCTTTTCTTCTGGTTGGCTGTTACAATGTCAACATATTTAAGTTGATTGTCGAAATGTACAAATCAGCCAATAAGATGCATAAAGATTCCATCCTATATATTGTTTTTTTCAGACGTTTCGATACAGCACTCTGAAACATTATTTACAAGCCGCCATTGCACAATACCTATTCTCACTGGTAGCCCTGAACCCCATATTATTCAGTGAAATTTTTCTTTCCTATTTCTGAATGTAAAAATGGAATTTAACAAAAGATATTAGGTAATGAGTAATTTCGTAAAGAAATTTTCCTACTAAAAAAACGGATTTGGCTACCAGTGAAGATAGATATTGTATCCCGTTAAAAAACTTTTACTAAAAATTAATTTTCTAGAAATACAAAAATGCTCTTAGATATTCACAAGGTTTTTTTTTTAATGAAGCAATATTATTTATTTACTTAAGCACACATTTACTACCCTATAACACAATCATCAAAGAGAAAATAAAACATAGTAAAAATCTGTCAATTTTAAAAGCAAACAAGACGATTTATGATCAGCTAGAGATATTTAGCCATATGTATTATGCATTTAACAAGAGCAATTTTATCAAGAAAAAGTTTCTTACTTCTGTCTCATTCAGTTTTAATATGCATTCTTCAAGTTTTTTAATTTCCTCTCTTCTCATTGCTACAAAGTTATCACAGAATTCTTCACATAAAGCTGTTATTTCCAAAGTCTATAAAATTACAGTAGGATAAATGATCAGCTCTCTACACATACAATAAACTATTTACACTATAAAGTGATTGGTTAGAACTTAATGACTCTAATAAACTGTTTAACCTTTTATCTACTGCATTATGAAACAGACAAAAATTGTGTTTGAGACACATATTTTTAGTTAATAAAGAGCATTATGTAAAGATATATACGTTAAAAATTATGCATATCACCTCATCATAGTAATTAATAAGAATTTTGTGAGGTCGTACTTTAGTGTATCACTGGTACATAGAGGTCTAAAAAAGTATTTCGACATGAGAAAAGTGTAAAGAAATATTTACTTTTTATATTCGTCATATTTTTTCTAAGATTCGTGGGATATTCTTGAAATAATATAGGAATTAATTATAACACACATGAAGATCGTGAAAAATATCAAGCAAAAGCAAAAAGTGCACTCAATAAAATCCTTTATGGAACAAAAATGGCTATATGTATTGTCTAATGCTTTGTAGTGAGGTTAAAGGGAGGTACATCTGTTCCTTTCTTATAAATATCTTTGACATTTCTTCTATAAATTTGATTTTATGTACTTTAAAGTACTGTCAGTAGATAAAGGGTTAATTAATCTGTGTTTATTTTATAAACCAATTTAGAGACAATATGTCTGGTTTAAGTTTATTCTAAACAGCAATTTAGGATTTTATAATTAAATGTTTATTATTCTAAATCATATTTTAAATTATATTTTTATGCAAATTGTTTTAAAGATTAGTTCTGTAACTTGTACTATGCACTTATACTACTGTAACATGTCCCTTCTCTCTGATTAAAAATATAGGAAAGTCAATATAGTTTTTCTCCATTGGTGGCTAATATCTTACTAATTTGAAGATCAGGCTAATTTCAGGCAAAATCATGGATAATAAATTCAAGAAAAAAACAAGAAAATGAAATATATATAAAGGTTAAATGAAAATTATTATACTTTTCAATAAAGACTTACCTTACCTTTACTACAATTATGTTCTTGAAACGTACAATAATTATGCACTACCATAACAGACATATTCCCAATAAATCAATCATATTAATGTACTTTTGTAAGCTTTTTAGCTCTCTTTGAATCCTGAAAATTCTGACTATGGCAAATTCCTTGAATGTTACCAACTGTAGGGATTTGCCCCTGTGCATAGGGGCTTTTAGCAGTTTACTTCAGCATGTAAGGACAGAGGTAGGAACTTTTTGAAGGTACCCTTTTTCTCTAGGACATTTTCAGGATATCATGAGTAAAAGTACATCCTACGGACATCCTCCACACTAAAGCAGAGACTTTTAGAATCATTGTAAGACTATGCGAGATATTGCATTCTTTGAGAGGTATTTCTATAAACAATAATTCAATACACCTTTATTTTGCCCAAATCATAATGGAATTGACATTTATTAGTCATATGTACAAAAAATATTTTCTACAGAATATAGTATGATTAGCATTAAAATTTACAGAACCATGCAAAAATATTCAGTTACATTAAGGGCTACAATTGAAAATTGCATTTTTGTTGTGTTCAGCATTTGTAACACTTTCCAACAATGTTTGAGAGTGGTTATCAATTCAGTTAGTCTATCTGTCTGTATTTCTGACTTTCTGTCTGCTCATTGTGTGATTACATCAGCAAAGTACATTGAATGTTAAATGATGCATCAAGTGCATACAGTTGGAGATTATCTATGCATACTGGATGACTTTCTTTTTTTTCAGCAAATTTTGAGTAATATTTATGAAAATGTATTTCATAAAGATAAATATAGAAAAAAAAAAAAAATAAATAAATAAACTTGATAATTACTTTATTGTTCTGTTGCTCTGAAAGAGATTTCACGTATTGCAGACTATTTTCTACATATGAAATTTCATCATTTCTGCTTTTAATAGCTGATTTTAGAAAATTCTTGCAATTAGAGGATGCTAAAGAAATCTGTAAATAAATGAATAACACAATAAAATTAAATATAAATGTTACATAAAAATCAGTTAAGATATTACAAAAAATATAGTTATAATGATAATGCATACAAAAATGTTTGTTAAATAAAATCTAAAAATTTAAATGCTCCTATTATAAAAATTAGACTGATTTATAATTTTTTTAAAACCATATAAACAAACATCAAAAAAGAAGAATTTTTAGTATCAATAATATAAAAAAATTAAAGAAAATATAATGAGATGCGATCAGGGTTTAAGCTGAGTAAAAATTTTCTTTAGCAAAAAGCTAAAATCAGAAAAAAAGCTTTAGCAAAATGCTAAAATGCCAGAAATAGTAGAAAAAGATGAATATCAGTTTACACATTATTCTAAATGCTTCGATATGTTTGATTTTCATTTGTCATTTAAACTTAAAAGTTTTTAATCAGGTCTTTAAAGAGTTATACACAGAAGGTAATTTTTTTTTTAATTTGAAATGAAAAACAAAAAAGTAAGACTGTAACCAGATCAATTTGAATATTCTACAAGCATATATTTTAACTTGTTTATTGGCAGACATGAAAAACATTAGACTTTTTAGATTATTACTTTATATTGTAAACTTTTTTAAAGCAATATGAATGTCTTAGATACGACTTATATTATTTTTCTGGACATATAATTATCACTATAGCATGTAAAACTACATTAAGCTTATACTGTATCTGAAAATAAAAACGTAACTTAGCAAAATAAAATAAAAGGTAAGTAATACAAGTGAAATTTGTTTATTACTATTCAAAGCTTTTTGGTTTACAATTTATAATTTTTCTTTCATTCATATTAGACCACTATACAAATGCCTCATGTTTATTTACAAGTTGATTTCCTGTATGCGATTCTTATGCGTAGTTCACCAATGTTTGATTTTCGGTATGTGCATGACCCGATGGATTTTTCTTGATCAATGTTACGATTTTTTTTCCATGAAAAATTCGTTATATTTTCACTGAAGATTTTTTTTTTTTCAATTTGTGTTTAGTAAGGTGGTTTAGCAAAAAAGCGAAAACTTGTTATTTCATTTTGGATAAGCCTTTTAGCATTTCATGAAAAATGCTACCGTAGCAGAAACACTGGATGCGATACTCAATGATTTTTCTCCATGTGCATTCTCTCCCTCCCACTTTGAGTCTACAGGTCATAATGATAATGTTTTTTTTCTTTGTGTCCCTGTCAGAATCTATACAATTTCTGTGACAGTGACCTATAACATACCTACCAATTTTTAGCTCAACCGATCAAAGTATTTAGATATTGTTGTGCTCTGCTGCAAGTTTCACTTTTTATGGGCAATCTATAACTAAAAATTTTTTGTATATAAATGCATCAAGCTTGATTTGTAAGACAGCCATTATGAATAACTACATAGATTTAATTGGGGTGCATATTAGCTAAGAGGAGGTGTTGTTATGCAGTCAAATTTCTTTTATTTACTTATTTCTTTACATATATACCAAAAAGTGAAGTCAACTTTTTTATTTTGTTATATTGTGGGGACTTTTTATAATACAATGGTAAAATTTTGTACGTGACCTTATTAGGATATGAGGCATATTCCAATCATTAAAATATATATATATATATATATATATATGGAAATAGTATGAAAATTTTAATTTTGTAATTCTCTAAGCTCAATCGTTTGGAATTTTTGTTTGATTCTATAAAATTCTGTATCTTTTTCACAATACTTTGCAATTTATAGTGTATGTCTACAATATATGTCTAAGATCAGTATTTAAGGAATTCAATCTGAGGCCAAGATTATTCAAAGAAGAATTAAACAAGAGATTCCAAGTTATGACAGATTGTCCATAACCGTAAAATAAGAACTGCTATTAAATAAGAAAAAAATTAGTAATTTCTAAATAGTAGTGTGAAAATTATTTTCAATTAGATACATGAAGTTGATTTTCTGCTTGCATAGTTACATGTGCACATATTGAAGTAGGGGAAACTGGGGAGGCTTGGCCCACCCTTCAATTTTAGTATTTAAAAATATTTTAGCATTTTCTCACTAGATAGTAGACAAAGCTACTGGTGTTATTGGACATACACTTAATTTCATTGGGCTACTTCTTAGCAGTGTGGAGCAAATCAAAAAAGAATGTTTTACAACACAAAAAGTAATTTTTTTAAACATAATTTGTAAGACTTTTTCAGGCAAACAAATTAAATTAAGTTTAAGTAAGTAGAATTTTCTAAATACTCTTATATTAAGGTTTTATTTAAGTTATAAAGTTTGTGAAATGAAGTAGGCTTAAAATCACCATGTGCCATTCTTTACAAAATGACTAGTTGGAGAGGCTTGGCCCACTCTCTGTAAGGGAGAATTGGCCACTGGCACAAAACTTCCTTAGTTAAATAATTTTGAAAATCTGTAGAGAAATCTGCACATCCTGCAGAAGTTATGAAGGCAGCAGTGAAGAAGGTTGCTAATGAAGGTTTTAGTGTTCATAACACAGCTGTAGATTATGGTATTGCACAAATAACTCATGAGAGGTATATAAAAAAAAATACAAGTTGAGTAAAAACAGAAAAGACATGGATATGTAACCTAATTACAAAACTAGGCAAATATATGTTTACTAATGAAGAAAAGCTTTTGACTGAACGTCTGATAATGTGATTTAAATTACACTGTGGATTAACTCCAAAGAATACTAGGTAGTTTGTATCTATAAGTTTGCAGTTACAAACAATAAAAAAAAAATCCCACACAAATGGATTCGAGATATAATTACTTCTCATGATTGGCTATGTGGACTTATGTATAGATATCAGGAGTTATCATTGAGAAAACCTTAAAGTGCAAGTTTAAGTAGATCAGTTGCATTCAATAAATTCATGATTAGTGAATTTCAAGATCATTTGAAAAAGTTCCTCAGGAATTTAAATTTGGCCCAGAATTTATTTATAATGTGGGTGAAACAGGTATTAGCACTGTTCTATAAATATACTAAAAGAATTTTCATGAGCTGATATTCATTCTTTGATACATTTATATTTAGTCATGAAGATCACCTTGGTGCAGAAGTTACAGATAGGCCAGAAATTGAGATAAATTTAGTTTCCGAGAATTATTCTGCAAGAAATTATTCAAGTGATGGAAAGCTGGATCTTCATATGCAGTCACTCTATACAGAAATTATCTATTACCTTCAAACATTTGTGCCCCTCCCCAAAAACTTGACTTAGAATGACTCAAGATGGAAGAAGACATTTAAAGTCAATTGAATTTAAATATGAAGAAAGAAAAGGACGTAAAGAAGGTAAAATTCAGAACAGCAAGCATCTAAGAGTCCAGAAAATTAAAATAATAATAATAATAAAATAAGTAATATAGAGGAATTTGATATTAATATCTCTCCTAGTTTTAGGGATGAAAACATGAAAGAATTTGAAAAGGAGAGTAAACGGTTAATGATGGTGACTTTGAACTAGAATTTGAAACAAAGATTTGGGCTGGCTGCAAGACACATGGAATTGAAAATGATGAGAATGAAGTCACCTTTGTATGATGAATAAACACATGTAATTTTATATATCCTGAAAAGGAAGACTTATCTGTTGTACAGTTAACAGACATGACTAAATCGCCATAGCTTATGTCTTGAGTAGCTATGAAAGTGCAGTTTAATATTTTCCAGTTCATGCCAATAAGATAAATTTATAAATTCAAACTAAAACTGATACATTTAGTGCATTCAGTGTGTGTACAAACTTAATAAAATATATTTAACATAAATAAAAGGGCCAATTTACTTGATTTGTATGGACAATTTTATAATTAAATTATTTATTTTCTAATTTTTATTTCAGCTAAAATACTATAAATGTAATACTGAAATATAATAATGAGATACATAAACTTCAAATGATTTTAGAGTGCACAATTATGGTATTAAAAATTTTACACTTAATGGTTTCAAAATTACTATAAAAGGTTATTAATGTGCACCTTAAAATTATATATTATTGCATGGGCCAAGCCGCCCATACCATGTGCCCACTTGACTAAGTTTTAAAAATTAATAAATTTGGAGAATAAAAAATGCATTATTTATATTATCACATTTATATTCTTGTTGCCAGTAAAATTTAATTTAGTATGTACTACTATATGAATTTTTTAGTGTTAAAATTAAAATTTACAAAAATGTTTTTCTGACAATGATGTGGCCAAGGCTCCTCAGCTTCCCCTACCATGTCATAAAAAAGTAAAGAAAAAAAAAAGGCGGAGAAGATATTTAAATTTATTTTTACTGTTAATAACATATACAAAATTAATACATACTTTATTTTTAAATTTTTTTTTATTCTCCTTAGAAATATCACTTTCTTGTAACATTAAAGCAGCAGCATCCTTTCGCTTGATTATTTCACTTTCAAAGTGTTTTAAAATAGATGAAATAATCTCATAAATCTACGGGATTGTAAAAAAAAAATAATAATAATAATAAGGATCAGATTATTATTTTTCATTTAAATTATCACAAAAATATATATAACTGTTTAAAACAATTTAAAAAAGGTAAAATACATTAAAACTTTAAAAACATTAATTGTTTTAAATAGTTTTAGCCTTACCCGGCTTTTAATTTTTTGATGTGAACGTTCACGTTTTGGATTTCGGTTGGCATGAAAATCCAAGCTTTTCGACAATTAATACTTATGCCGCAATGGCTTTTTTCAAATATAATTCACAAGAAATTTTTGATCTAGCTAATAACATCGCGGTAAAAAATGGTTAATACAATAGATAAAAATGAAACCTTTAAAATATGGAATAAACTAAATAAAAGGCTAACTAAAGTTAACAGACATAAAATTTTTCTTCAAGATTGCAAATATTTTAAAATTATACCTAAATTTTTGAAAATTAGAAATAAAACTCTTAGATATGAATATAAAAACGAAGTTAATAAATTTGAAAGACAAATCCTTAATAAAGCTATTAAAAATAAAAAAGCAACCTACTACAAACTAAAAAACCAAATAGAAGTAATAGAAAAACAAATGAAAGAACTTTGTAAACAAGAAGAATTTAACAACTTAAAAGCAAAAATTGAAATTTATAGTAATCAAATAAACGAAACTTATACCAAAAATCAAAACAAAAAACTTAAATCATGGCTTAAATATAAAAATAAATCACAAGAAAACTGTAGAAAACCAATAGAAATCCCATATTTAAATTTCTCAAATGTAAAACTTACCACACACCAGGATCAATTACTAAAACTAGGACATAAATACATTTTAGATGAAGCAATAGATATAAAAGATACTATAGCAAAAATAGAATCCACTTTACAATACATCCCTAAAAACCATCAAAATAATATACGAAATATCGCGCAAAACAACATTATTGAAAAAATTAAACACAATAGTACTGACTGTGAAGATAGAAAAGCCCTAAAAGCACTTAAAGAAAACAATAACATCGCGTGTGTACTTACAGATAAAACCAATAAAATAGCCATCTTTAATCGTACTGAATATAATGAAAAAATGGAAAATGCAATTAATGACATAGGAGTTACCCCAATTGAAAAAGATCCCAATAAAAAACTTATAGAAAAAATAAATAAAATTATAAAAGAAGGAAAATGGCCAAACAATAATAAACCAAAAATAACTAACTTTGCACCCAACACAGCCAGAATGTTTGGAAAATTCAAAGACCATAAAAACCCACCTAAATTCAGACCCATAGTGAATAAAAGAGAAAGCCCATCATACGAACTTGAAAATTACATGAAAAACATATATAACGAAATACTCCCCCCTTCAAACACCAATTTAAACTCAACTGAAGATTTTATAAAAAAACTGAAAGATGTAAAAATAGAACCTAATGATATTATAGTTAGCTTCGATGTAATAAACCTATACCCATCAATTAATATAAAAGAAATTAATGAAATTATAAATGAAAAAATAAAACAAAAATATAAAGATAAAGACATAAGCCAAACATTAATTGCAGCTAATAACCTAATTTTAAATGAAAACTATTTCAGATTCAACAATAAATTCTATAAACAGAATCAAGGCGTCCCAATGGGATCGCCTATCTCAGGCATAGTAGCAGACTTTAAACTAAGATTACTTGAAAACGAAAATATACTAACGAATTTCAAAGAAATAAAATATTGGTTCAGGTATGTAGACGACACTTTTGCAGTAATAAACAGTAAATACTCCTCCCCAGAAAGCACACTAGAAAAATTAAATAAAATTGATCCAAATATCAAATTCACACTTGAAATAGAAAATAACAACCTCATTAACTTCCTAGATGTCACTGTTAGCTGGTGTGAAGTAGATCCAAGGCTAAGTGAATTAGCAGAGGAGCCTACTCTAGACATAAACACCAGCTTAACAACATTTAAAGTTAATTAAATGAATTTGATAAAATGGAAGCTAGAGTAAGTAAATATGCTGAAAGATAAATATGTAGAAGTTGTTAAATAAATGACCATAACAAATTTTAATTTAATTTGTGTTTTAATTGAAACAATAAATTCAACAAAAAGTTTATATAAATATAACAATAAGTTTATATGAATAACAATAAGATAATTGAAGTAGACAAATACTTTTTATATATAACAAACATACCAAAGCAGATGCTGGATGACAAACAAGGTGAGTACGAAGACAATATTTAACATATTTTTATTTCCCATATAGGTTGCAGAAAAAACTACTACGTGCCATTAGAAACAAGCTGGTGACACTTATGTAGAAGACGTGACGTTCTTGTTTCCACTTGTTATTGTCGCGATATGAACACCTATAAATTTCATTTAAATTTCGAACTCACAAAAAAAAGGATTAACGTGAGTTATAACTAACTAAAAATGAAAAGATTTTATTTGAATATAAAAAATAAACGCCACATATTACGGCGACATCTTATGAAGTCGGCATCGGCGAAAAATGAACAGAGGCAAGGGCAAGAGCAACCGCAAAGGCAACCACGAACACCCACTACCATCGGCGTTCGCTATTTATAGCTTCGCGGGAGAAACGAAGTGATCTTCCGGATGTACGTTGGGGCATGTGCCGGCGCGACGCGGCGCGTGCGTAGTCTTCGGCTATCGTTCTTAGAGATGTTTTATGCAAATTTTTTTAAACTTGGCTCAGTCGGAATTTCCGGAAGGTTAGCTATTGTTTACGTTTCGCGTTTGAAAAATTCAAATGGATGATTTAAATTTGAAAGCTCTTTAATATAGCATTTCATTGAACGATATATTTATTTTCCTGGTAAGTAGAAAATATATTAAAAGGAAATTAGGATTTTTAATAAGTGTTTAATTTTTATTTCAACTAACGTTTTTTTTTCTTTAAGCTTTATTTTAAGAGTGATTAATTTTTAATATATTTAATTAGCATAACGATAAGAAAAAACGGGAAACTATAGGTTTACTATTAACAGTCACAATAATAAAAACTCAAAACTTAAACTTCGAAACTACCGTATACCGGAAACAAAGTAATAGCAATGAAATTATAAATGCAAAATGCAAGACTCCATATAAATACAAAATAGCAGCAATACAATATTATATAAACCGCGCAATAAACGTATGCTCAAATGAAAATTTACTTAAACAAGAACTCCAAAAAATCACTGAAATAGCTCAAAACACAGGTTATAAGAAAAACTTAGTAAACAAACTTTATAGAAATAGAATAAAAAAACTTAATAACATAGACAATGCACAGAAACCAAAACAAAAATACATCCCCCCCAATTCCATACAATAAAGGTACATCTAATAAAATTAAAAACGAAGCCGCTAAATTAAATATTAATATACCAATAAAACCAAACCAAAATATTTTCCAAAGAATTAGGAACGATAAAGATAAAATAGACTTTTCTGAAACTGCAGGTATATATAAAATAAACTTTAACAAAGATGAACAAAAAACCGGTTGCTACATTGGAATGACAAAGCGGAAAATAAAAACGCGAATCAAAGAACACCAAAATGATATAAAATATAACCATACAACCACAGCTTTAACTAAAATAAACCAAACAGAAAAAATAGAAATAGATTTTAAAAATTATAAAAAACTAGCAAACTACAATAATTATTTCTATGCCACAAAACGGGAAACTGTCGAAATTTTAGCTAATGAGGGTTCATGCAACACCGACCAATCAGAGATCGACACGAGATGGCGCAGTATTCTGGAGAGAGAGGAATACATGGCCGTGTGTACGATAGTTCACAGGAGCGAAAACGCCAGAAGAAGGCTGCGTGATGCAGCCGAAAGCGCTAGCGAGGTAATCTTTTAAACGGGTTTTAATGTTTTTAAAATTATATATAACTGTTTTAAAATAAAATTAAATAATTTTGTAAATCTGAAAAGCTAAAAAAAAAAAAAAAATAACCTTTTCACATTCATTGGTTTCTTACTGAAACCAAACATTTATAATTTTTTTTTTATACAACAGTTTTTTCAATATTTTTCCTTAGGTTTAATTGATTTTAAAACTTTTGATCCAACTATGATCGGTAGACAGCAGCACTATTCCAAAATTTAACAAAAATGTAACAGAGAAAGCCATAATATAGCTACTGACTCTCCCATTTCTTTGGGGGAGACTTCATAACAGAAATTTTATATATTAATTTTCAATTCATTTAGTCATAGAAATTATATGTGATATATATTTTTGTTTAAATACAGTGGTGATAAATTTGATTTAAAAATTCAAAATGTTGGCAGCTATACTGTCATTTTTAAATCCTGAGAAGGTGCATAACCTTGCTGCTTTGATGATACACTAATGCCTAGTTTTTTCCCCTGCTGAAGATTCATGCTTTGATTTTGATTTAAAACAACTGTTGAGAGTTTTTGTAATTAATAATGTTTAATTACGAAGTTATTTATTGAATTAATTATTAATTCAATTTAATCCAGTTAACATATAGAAGTCTCAAACCAAATAATTTCCTGAAAATTAATAAATGCCAATTTTTTTCTATTATACATGATCTATTAAAAGAAATTTGTCTACTACAAAGATTCAGGTTTGAATCAGGATTCGAATCAGACGGAGCCAATACCCAAGAGAGGAAAAAATATCTCATATTTTCTTTATTTTACATACTTGTTACATTAAAAATTCTATTACATTTTCATTAAAAATGAGTAAATAAATTAAAAAAGCTTTTTATTATCTAAAATTTCTTACTTCAATGGTATCATTCAAAATAGATGCTTAATGAGCATGTAAAGAATGTTAATGTACATGTTTAATCCTCAGAGAACAAAAGATAATAAAAGCTAAAAAATAAAATGGTAAATATTTACATTATTTTCAATTGATTCATCTGATAAACTTTTCCAGTAAGTCAGCTGCTTTTTTAGGTTCAAAATGTCTTCTTTTCTGAACTCCGTAATATGTAAAAACATTTTCTTTAATCTATCCAGAATTTCTTGGTACTAAAATTACATAACATATCATCTATATTACAAAATATACATAAGTTTATATAATAAAACAGAATAAATTACATGGAAATAATTAAATTATTCAAATAAAGATTCCATATTTAACAGAAATGTTATTAAATATTTAAATATATATTTACAGATTGTCAGATTTCTTCAAATTTTATTCTTCCTCAACATAACTAAAATTTACTTAAGTGTTAATAAATCACATACACACCTACAGACATACATATTCAGAAGTTGATATTCATTCCTAGCTTTGATTTTTAGAACCCATTTTTGTGAAAAAAATATTTTTACTTTTTTTTTTTGTGGGAAAAATAAATAAATAAATAACACATAAAAATTTCCATTAACCCTATTTTATGTTTAATATAATGTTTCATTAAACCAGTCATAGGCAATCATTGAAAACAATACAGAAAATGTGAAAAAATTTTATTACAGATCAATTTTATAGAACAAAATTTTCTTTGGGCTATTTTTCAGAATTTGAATTTTGTAAAGGAGCCCATAGTATAAATTTGAATTTTGTGAAAGGGCTTATTTAATAAAGTAGAATTTTGTGAAGAGGCAGCTAAAACACCCCAATTTTTTCATAAGTTAACCCCTGATATTAATGGGGTTCAAGCTAGCAGGGATTAATGCAGGTCGAGTTTACTACCGTTTATGGGTACCTTCACAAAAATCAACCTGGCAAAAAAGGTAACTTCACAAAAATCATTCAGCTAAAATCGGTTATTTCACAAAAATCTTAGTCATTCGAGCAAAAATCTGACATTTTAAATAAGCACATTTTCTAAGAAAAGTAACTTTTTTGTGCATTTCTGTTAATGCGATTCAGGAAGCAAGAATCATACAGAATGTTGGTTTTAATCTAAACACAAGTGTTTGCTATGGGTGAGAAAATGGTGTAGCATAAGTAAACAAAACAAACTAGTGTGTATCGGTACAGACATGCTCTGGAGTTGTGGCCATAGTGTACTTTTTGCTGATTCGTCAGGTGGTTTGACATTTTGATGACAGTATGGTGATGTGTCTATACTCCCTGGTACAATTCATGTACAGTGCAGTGTACTAACACAAATAAAAATAACTTCTACTTACATTCTCTTTACTAAACTGTTTACTTTAGAGAAAAATGAGTTTTGATTCCTGTTCTGCTATAAGCCTCACACTAACTGCTGAGCATTATTTTTATTATTTTACTTAGTTTGAATTCCCAGCCAGTGCTGGCAGTTTTTTGACGCATAATTTTTCATGGTTTAAACCGTCATATCAAAAGCTTCCTGTCAATCCATATTTATAGCACATATTGGTAACACAATAAACATGCCTTTTGTATAGTAAATTATTTATGAACACAAAACTTATATTACTCTAAACTTTCAACTGCTACATTAAAAAAAGAACAAGCATTTTTTAAATTAATTTCTTAAAAATAACATTGCTAGATATGATTTAAGTGCCCCTCTGAAGTGGTGGCCCAGGGCAGCTGTCCCATTCGCCCTTGTGGTAATCAGGCTCTGAGACTTGAGCACTAATTAAATATTTCATGTTTTGAGTATTGTATAACATATCTTGTATACTATATGAACACATCTTGAACATTAATTATATATATTTTGTGTATCTAATAATAAATATTATATGATTTATGTCCATACAGGTAGTTATTTAATTACATTAAAAATCTTTAATATTAGCCTGACAATAACTTGGACATTAACATGTAAAACTATACTTAAGCTTTAAACAACCCAGAAAAGCATGAATAGATGCATGCTAGAATTCCTCTGAAGAGACAGAAAGTGAAACACATGGATTAGGCAGCAAACCACTACTGATGTCATTTGTAGAGCAAAGAAGTTAAAATGGAGCTGATGTGAACACCTTGCCAGAAGACACAATGACAGATGGACCACCAAAGTCCTATTTTGAATACCAAAAGATAAAAAAAAGACCGAGAAAGAGATATAAAATAAAGAAGCTTTAAAGGGGTTAATAAAGAAGCTCATAATATCAAAATTAACCATGTGAAACAGTTTATATATATATATATTTTTTTCTAATATAAAACAGTAGTAGTTTCTAAAACCTAAATTCTGCATTATTTGAATTTTTAAATCTGATTGTAAATATTTATATTAACTAATCATTTTCAAATGTATTGATATCACTTAAACAATACCCCTTGTTAGTGACAATTTATTTTTATCGATATCATAATCATTAAAATAAACACCAAAATATTTATTAAAATAATAATTTTACTACCTTTTTTATAATAAACTTTTCAAGGATTGATTATCAATAAATTGCTAGTGGTTCTGCAAAGTAAGTGTTATACCATGAAATTGCTAAAATATATCATTTTCTAATTCCTAATATAAAACACTAATTAGAATACTTTCTAATAAAGTATAATGTAAAAATTTAAGATTACATTTTACAAAATTTTTTAGTAGGATGTAATTCTAATTTTAACAATCTTATTTAAATTACAGGTATTCATGACAATAAAATGCACTCATTAGCCTATATGTTTGGAGTTTTCTGTAGTTCTCTCTATAAATTATGTAAATATGGACTAGAACTCCTCGAAAGACTGCCCCCCATCAAGGGCGCTCTCCCTTAGTTCTAGCACCCTAACACAGTCAGTTGGCCCTAACCTTAACATTTTTATGGGAATAAAAATTCTACACAAATACATTGAGAATAAAATCTAAAATTAAACCTACATCAGCTTCTAAGTTATTTGCAAATTGATTTATTTGTTCCAGTTCAACTAATTCAACTTCAGATTCCCGTCTTTTCAAGTTCTCATCCAATGCAGACATCAGTGAATTGTAACAACACCTAAGCTATTATTAAAAGAAATTTAGGTGAAAATAATTCATATACATTCATATAACATAGTAAGGCATGTAAAATAAAGAGTCTTTAAATTTTGCATTACATAGAAGATTTCCTTTTATTCTCTCTCACATTACTTCCCTACATTAATTGGCATTTTTAAAAAAAATTCATACAGAAAGTTCAGATTTTTACCTTCTCAATAAAATTTATTTAGCTACAATTATCAATTAAATTCTATTAATAAATGTATGTGTTGAAAACTCAAAATCAAACTATTTAGGCTCTTAAATAATAAAATAAAATTTTGCTTTTTTTTTTTAATGTGAAAGATTCTATACTAATTCATATTTTTCCTAATCATCGAAATATAATTTAACAGAAATTAAACAGTTTTTAATTGAAAAACCTTTTTAAAAATATTAAATAAACACCTACAATATTAAGTAACATTATTAAAACAGTATTTATAAATAACAAAATAAAACTGTAAAGTCTAAACTATCCGATAAAAATAAGAATTTTCATGACAGAAATCCTTGCAGGATATATATAGATTGCAGAAATTTAAATTCTTTTCATCCAGAAAATGAATATGTCGGTTTAAACCTTCTATAATATTAACTATCTATTAATATTATTAAATACAGAAATAAACATATTCTATAGAATATATTTTAGAATGCTAATAGAATGCTTTAGAATACTATTTAAAAAAATATTGATCTCTTATTTCAAATTCTAAGATTGACTATGCCATATTGGGTTTAAATAAATGTAATGAATTGTTTAATTTAATTATTTATCATAATAATATAACTGTACGCCAACCGAAAATATTTTAAATTTATATAAGAAAAATAATCTCTTAAACTGTAAAAATGATTTATTATCTCTTTACTACAGACGACCCTGAAACATTGTGATTAATTTAATACTATAATTTCAATTACACTTTCTTTTCCCTTTTAATAATTAATAATACAAACCGAAATCTTGTATTAATTTTAATGAATTAAAAGGAAAAAAAAAAACCATCTATACTAAATTCATCTTTTTAAAGGATCTTATTAAAAATATATATGGATATTTTTACAAATTGTAAATATGATGTTTGTAAAATTGTGGTCAAAAATGGCAGAATAATCTAAATTTTAATTTACCTATTGTTTAAAGATCTTAAGAACCAAAAGAATAAAAAGTAATTAAACAAATCTTCCTTTTATTTAAAGCATGACTAATTAAAGAAAATAGATGAGAAGACATGATATATTCTGCCCATGTTATTTTACTTTATAAAACAAATGATCAGTAAATAAAACTAGTATGTTGTGGCCACCACGAGACTTTCTTCTATATTTTCCTATACAAATTCACTCAGTAACATTTAAAAAAAAAAAAAAAAAAAAGTTTTTTTTTTTTTTTTTTTTTTTTTGTTAAAAGTAAAAAAAAAAAAAAAAAAAATCGATAACTTTGTTTTAAATTACCACATATTTATAGTTCAACCATTTGTTTTAAAGGTATTGACAAGACCTTTCGAAAGATACCCATCTTGAAAATTTACCACACCCCAGAGGGTACTTCCCCCAAGGGGGGGAAGCGATGCCCCCACATGCACAATTTTTTTTTCCTAATTAACTACTACTATTAGCAATAATTCATATTAATTTTACAATCACAGGTTAAGAATAACTCTCATTATGTACATTTATACGAAATTTTGTCCTATACTACCATGTTAAAAATTTAGAAGAAATACGATCACAGCGCCTCCTGTTGTGCGATTGATCCCCAAATCTAATCAGCACCAGTTTATGTCAGGAGCCAACTAAATACCAAGTTTTGATAATTTTGTTTAAAAAAAAATAATAAGATTTTTTTTTTCTAAGTTTTTTTTCGTAAAAAGTAAAAAAATCGATAACTTTGTTTTAAATTATCACAGATTTATAGTTCAACCATTCGTTTTAAAGGTACTGACGAGACCTTTCGAAAGATACCCATCTTGAAAATTTTTGCCCTATATCACCATGTTAAAAATTTAGAAAAAGCGGGATGGCAACGCAACCTGTAAGACGATTTTTACCAAAAGTTGATAGGCACTAATTTATGTCAAGGTGCAACTACATACTAATTTGTATGAAATTCTGTCCAGTAGTTCCTGAGGTACAGTTGCCACAAAATTCTGTCACACACAGACAGACAGACAGACATTTTCTAAAAATGGTCAAATCGTGTTCTACAGCTCTCAAAACGTGTAAATCCATCAAAAACCCGAAATCAAAAATTTTTACGAATCCAATACTTTCTTCTATTGAAGATGGAAGAAAGTAAATATATATATATATATATATTTGCATGAGTTTTTCGAGATTTCATGCTTCACTAGATACATTCTGGTTAGAGATAAAACTTACACAATCATATAAAGGCATAATACTGATAATTATTCCACATCATCATGATATTTCTGTTGCAAAACCTTAACAAATAATTTATGCTATCAGACTTTGGGGGAAGTCATATTTGGAATATTTCAATCACTAATATGCCCAATAATGGCAGAAGTAGAGTTACAGCCAATCTCATGAAAAGAGTTAATTGTTAAAAGCTTTGAAATACATATAAGTTAAACTAGGGAGGGAATTAATTTTTACAAGCATTAACTCTCAAACTAAATCCTAACAGGGGTGATTGTGACTCAAAGGCAAAAAAACTCTGAAAATTAGTGTCTCAAATAAAATAAACCCAGAATATCAAATAATACTCACATTTAATAACAGAAGATTTGGCGTTGGAATATTAAAACCTGAATAAACTACTACGTCAGAAACACCAAAGAAAAACATTGGAAATGCATACAGCTGTTTTGGTAGCCTTAAGTGTACCGTCTTCAGTGGAAAAAGGATTCTGAATCTGGGGAAGTGCTCATATATATAGGAGAGGGGCTGAATTTATTGAACTATATGAACATTATTGGCCTATTGGTTGAACTAAATTCGGCCCCTCTCCTATATATACGAGCACTTCTCCAGATTCAGAATCCTTTTTGCACTGAAGACGGTACACTTAAGGCTACCGAAACAGCTGTATGCATTTCCAATGTTTTTCTTTGGCGTTTCTGACGTAGTAGTTTATTTGGGTTTTAATACTCACATTATTTAGACCAGAAGCTCTCAATCTTTTTACAATTTGTTCACACATCACTTGGATGACAAATGAACAACCAATGAAAACAAAAGATAACTTTATAAAAACATGAAAATACAGATGGATTTGATCAAAAACCCTGAAATCAGGGGTAGCCCCTGAACACAAACACCCCTGTCCTAAGCAATCATTGCACTACAAAAAATGATTGATTATATTCAAAATTAATTCTTACATATTGTGTTAGACTGTTTTGTTGCTTTTCAATTTCCGTTAATGAGTCATTCATTTCTTGTATGCGTCTATCATTCCTTTTGATGAGAGACTCTGTCACAGGACATTCTAGATATCCAGTAAAAATACTCTAGTAAAATAAAATACATGCTAAATGAGAATATTGTTGTATGCCTGAGAGATACCATAATTATGTATCGTATAAAAAATCTATAATTTATAATTGATAGATAACTAGCAAACATACTTCATATTCATTCAAATTTTTTAATTTCAAATGAATTATTTCAATTTCTTCAAGTCGCTTTTTTATTGCCTTGTTTAAATAAAATTTTAATTTTGACAAGATCACATGTGCCTAAAAAGAAAGAAAAAAAACATTAAGACAATTTATATATAAATACAACAAAAACAAAATAAATATTTAGACATTATTTTATAAAGGGAAATTTCTTAACAATCGTATCAATTTAGTGGGGGGAAAAAAGTAACAGTTTATAAAACTGGTGAAGATTAAAAGTTTTATTCAGACTCAGATAAAATGAAAAACTTTCTGCGAACACAAAATCTAAAGCAATAGTTTTCTGCAAAAAAAAACATTCTTCCTATTTCATACCTGCCAACTTAAAACTGGTAAAAATTAGAACATTTTAGGAAAAACATCGGAAAAATCAGAAAATATTTTTAAAAAATCAGAACATTAAAAAAAAAAAAAAAAAAAAAAAATCAGAACAATATTGAATAATAATAATAAAAAGAATTTTTACTCAGAGAAAAAGAAAATAAATGTTTTATAAACATAAGAATTAAAACTTATCAGATTACTAATAATTAATTTGACATTTCTTGAAAGCCAATCGCATAGAAATTTATTTTGTTTATATTTATTTATTTTTTTTTATTTTATTTTTTTTGTCTTTTATCAATATTGTGGAATCTAGCATAATCAGAAATTATGTTCGCCGTTCTAACAAACTTAACTTTAAAATAAATGAGATAATAAATAAAACGTTTCAAAAAATGCTAAATCGACAAAAATTTTGATGCGCAAGTTTAACTCACAGCCTAACTAAACTAAACAAACAGCATAGCATCTTCTTCTTTCCCGGGTCCCAAGCCGGTTTTCCATTCAAAAGGCTCCACTCGCATCCAAGCATGGCGCATTGCACAACAAATACCACGGGCGTGCCTGGCGGGGGGGGGACAGGGGGGACGTGTCCCCCCCAAAAATTTCATCTGCATGGGCGGTCCCCTCCAAAAATATTTCTAAACCCTCTAATTTTTTACTTAAAAAAAGGTTAAAATCTCTTTGAAGTGTGAGACTATTCTTCAAACCCCTCTAAATTTTGTGTTTGTGAAACACAAAATTAACTCTAAATTGTGCGTGTGTGTGTGTGGGGGGGGGGGGGGTATTGGAAAAAGATTTTTGTCATCATCGCATGAGAAAAGAAAATCAGCACTAAGTTTTTTAACCAGATATATGCATATTGCCAGTCGATCTTATTGTAATTAAAACTTTTCTGGAATACCCCCTTCCACTATGTGTTTTTTAGGGGGTTAAAAGGCATCGGAAATTTAAAGTACCTTTTTTTTTTTAAATGAAAACACAAAAAAAAAAAAAAAAACTTTTGTCTGGTACAAGGAAAATCTATTACATAGTTATTGTGAATTATCATCGTTCTCGGTTGGAGATAATGGTTATAATTCTTTATGTTTTTCCTGCATGATATCTGTAAGCGGTGAAGAAGAGAAGATCAAGTGTAGTTTGCAAACAGTGTTGCCAGATTTGGGGACTTCTTATTCAACATCCACCCTTAAATTTTTATTGCAACTTTTGCCTAATCACATCGAAGATTATTCGTCTATTATGTATGTCAAATTTTACTTCTCAAAATTATTGGTGGTAGTTGAATAAAAAGTCCCCAAATCTGGCAACACTGTTCTCAAAAGTCAGGGGATTTTAGCCTAAGGGTCTTCTTTATCCTTTTCTTTCCCTATAATGAATGCTTCTTGGATAGCTTAAAAAGCAATCAACACAAGCAGCTTGCTTTGTATTGAATGACAAACTATTGATAGAAAAACGAAAATCAGGGAGGCCATTATCTCCTAATGATTACAAATAGGTTTTTAAATTGTCCGGATATTTTAAAGTAACCTCTTTGGACATGTCTAAGTTATTAACGAATTTGAATCACCACAACTTTGACAGAAATATTGAAATAAATTGACTTAAATGGATATATGTTTGATTTGGTTTGTTTTTGACATGCTATGATAATTTTTTCCACATTAATGTTAATTAGACAAGTACTTACTAAATAGATTTAGGATGTTACTCTTGATTATCAGAAAAAAGGGAAACGCTTTATTTTTCGGAAATCCAACTTTGTGTGTTATCTGTTTAGTTTAAAGAACTTGTTTTTCTCCAATGCCAAAATTGTTGCACATGGTGATGGTGTATCCCCCCTCCCCCCCCCCACGTCCTCCATGAATTTTTAAAAAAGGGAGAGATGAAAAAGTAGGTAATCTGATTAGGCTAATGATCATCATAGGCGACAGTTTTGTGTAGTATTTTTGTTTTGAAGTGAAGGAATTCCTGATTTTTATGTATATGTATATTTTTTTAATATGTAATATTAAACTGAAGAGTTTATTGAAATGGACAAGTCTGTCATAAAATCGAGACAGAAAATTTTTAAAACGCATTGTGAGCTTGACAGTGCTCTGAAAAATGATGAACAAAGAAAAAAAAGAAGAAGAAAAGAAAAAGAAATTGAAAATGTTGAATCGATTACAACTAGTGAGAATTTAAGAAATGCTAATCAAGATCTAGGGCAAAAATATAAGGTATTTATTTATTTATTTTTTGAACCAATTATAAGTTTAGCCATCATAGGAGAATAAAAAAAATAAATAAAATACGAGCCTGCTGATTCGAAAGCCACATCAAATATTTAAATAATCAGAATTTCTTTATTTTTTTCCTTTACCTAAACATTTTTAGGCATTTTGAAGACGTAAATTAATTTCTAAAGTGTAAATTTTTTATCTCAAAATTGTAAATCTTTCACCTTCTACCAATCATTTTTTGTGTCGATGTGAAATAACGCTAGAATTTTAAATGTTCTGAATTGTTATTACTATTATTATTTTCTGTATCTGAAATATCAAATTTTTTCTAATTGCCGTATTCTCTTCTTACATTTTTGGATTTGAAAGTTGGAATGCCGAAATTCAGAAAATTCATGAATTTTCTGACTGTGAAATCAAAATTTAAAATTCTGTATTATTTAATGAGTAATGATAAGGATTTTTCAGATCTGTATGATAGAAAATAACATTCAAATTGTAAAATTTTTGTCCTAATTTCTGAATTCATGAAAACTAAAATTCGTCACATAATTTAAAGGTATTTTTATTGAAACTCAATTTGCTATTAGCACCGAACTGCAGAAAATTAAGATATTATATTTTCTTTATATTATTTCGAATTAGTGTTTACATAATTATTTAATTTATTTTTCAAATTCATATTTTTATATCTTAATTCAGTTTTATTAAAAGTTTTTTTTTTTTTGCTTTGATGAAATTTGTATTGCGTTGTTTAAAAAAATTATACAGGACTTATTCATTTTACTATTTTATCAGACTAATAATTTCATATTTATTTATTTTGCAGTTTCTATGTTTAGTTTATTCATGTGTTTCTCCTTATAAATTGTGTGTAATCAATCTATTTGCTAAAATTTTAATGTTTATAGACATAAGACATTATAAGCAAAAGTACATACAACTGTATATGAGTCTAACATGACAGAATTTTGCATTTTATGATACTACTTTTTGTCATTTTTAGGGCAAGAAAGGCAAAGGGGCCATTTTAGGGCCCAAACTACTCAGGGCCCGGGCACGTGCCCCTGCATTAATAGGGCCCTGACCTCAGATGTCCCCCTCAATATTTCGAAGCCAGGCACGCCTATGACAAATACTGAGCACCGATTAAAAACCTCCCGTGATTAAAGAAGAGAAAGCTGATCGCTTCTTTTTCCTCTCCCTCCTGCCCTAAAGCGGCTGCCGCCTACCGCAGTGACGAAAGCCCAGACTTTGGACTTTGGAATGAGCGGGAAGAAAACAGACAGAACCACTGCTCTTATCAGTGCTTCCTGCTTTTAGTAGCGCAGATGATCGGCGTTCACATAATAATATATTGCACAAATAGAAACCAAAAATGAATAGTAGCCATACGATTTTTCTGTGATCGCTGTTTGCAGAAAAATTTTCCGTAAGCTCAGCAAATTTTTCGCGATTGCCTTCCGCGAAAAATTTTCTGTTTGTGCGTTCGTGTATATTATGCGGGTCTGGTTATAATAATAAATTATATTTTCATTTTTCTTGGATGGATAACTTTTAAATGTAGAAGCAACTTCGCTTAGTTGAAATGATGCAAAATACTTCAATATTAACAATATAAATGTAGGACATTAATTCCATAATAAAATACCTTATATAATTTTAATATAAATTTTCATCTTTAGTGAGAAAAATAGCATTTAATTGCAAATCAAATATACTTTTCTATACAGTAAAATTAAATTATTTTACAATTTACTTTTTCTAAGTTAATGTTTTCATGTGGGATATTGAAAATACTATTATAAAATTCAGAATTTCTAAGTGCAAATAAATCCCTTACACCCTCACTCTCCTTCCCAGAACCAGAATCCTATTTCTTTCAGACTGGAAAAAAACCATCATTAACATTTGCTCTAAAATCAACTATACTCGGGGAAAGGATAACTTGACAGTGTGTATTAGCCTGTAGAAATTACACATCCGCGAAAGAAAATAGTTCTTTACTATATTTAAGTGTAATAAACTTTTTCTCGATTTTTTTTTTATTCTGGTAAACTGAAAAAAGATTAACTATTTAAACTAAACATATTTATGTTAACACATGGAATTTTTTGTAATAGATAAGCATAAAATTTATATCAATGTATTGTTTCGCGAAGAAAGTCTGTTGGCGAAATATTGGCGGAAGAGGGAATACCGGAAGCAACCTTTTAACCCCTATTGTGAGTGCGAAACAGTTTGGTGGGGCTAATAGATTACTTTATTTTCGAAAATTTGAAGATAATTAATGCACAGTCCGCTTCTTTAATTTCACAACTGTTAAAAATAGAGTAAAAATTTTGACGGATTTGAACTTTTGGGAAATTTTCACACCAGATTCACACCAAATATGTCAATGAAATATTCAAGCTAACAGGAATAAGGAAAAATATTTTTCGACAAATACTTTTTCTTTTTCGTTATTATTATTACATTGATAATATAATTTGAATTCGTTTACGCATTGTTATATAAAATATTTTTATTTCCAATACAAACATCTAATAGTGTTTACATTAATTTATACTATGCAATATACTAAAGATTTTACTTTTTTTTTTTTCTGGAACAGAACAATAAAAGAAAAACATAATTATCTTTAATAATAATAATAATATTAATTATCATATATATATATATATATATATATATATATATATATATATATATATATATATATATATATATCAGACTTATATATGTAAAATTTATATATAAATGGGAGACAGATCAATTATTTAAAGACGAAATTACATAATTAGCAAGCATTACATTGTAAAACAAATTTTATTTTAATGGATATTTACTTAAAGAAAATTATTTGGGAAATAAATACTGTTTGAGACTTTATAACAAATTGATCGATACCTTGGAGAGGAATTACAAAATTTTAAAGATATGTAGAGCAATTATGTAGGATTTTCTATATTGCAGTTTAAAATATTTGCTTTTAAAGATATCATTATAAAAAATTTTGATTAGAAAAAGCTTACATTGAATAGAATTATTACTTATAATTCTGTAGATTTAGTTAGTAAAATAATTTCATCAAGTGAATAAAAACTATATTATTTAACAAAAATAATAAATTAAATTAATTTAAATTAAATTAAAAATAAATAAATAAATAAATAAAGGCTGATAGTGGTCAAGTTAATTGAAATGAAATTTAAATTCTGTCCTACACATAGTATAATTTTGTGAATGTGGCCTATTTATTTATTGTGTATGCATGAAAATGTACTCCTGACACTACCTGCTTTAATCAAGGTAGTCTACCGCAAAATTTTAACGACACAATTATTATTATTATTATTGGCTCTTTGAAAGAAATAGTTCTCTCGTCCTTATAAATCTATCTTTTGAGATTTGAATTTAGAGCCAAGAGCCTCCTAAATTCATAAAAATGCCTCGAAGTTCTTCCAAAAGCTACACAAAAGTCAAAAACTTATTTTCAGATATCTAAAATAATTCCAAATGGCTACAAAATTGGTATTCATTCAATTGCTAAGTTTTTCAGTATCAAGTATGACGGAATTTTGACTCATTTTCTGCAATTGCTCTACATAATTTACTACAATAGTTATTTTTCGATTTAAATATACAAATATCCCTAAAAAAATGGGAGGGGGTTCTTAACTTTGTTTATAAATTGTAGCCCTTTGAAACGGTTACTATATAAATTTCTGAAAATTTCTGTCGAACATTATCTCTCAATTTTACCTTTAATATTTTTTTAACTGTGCCAAAGGGAAAACAAAAAAAAAAGATAAATCGTTTTTATTTAGTCTATGCTGTCGGAAAGAAATAGTCCTCAATAAAAGTGTGGAAACATTGTTTCTGAAAATTTTAAGATTGCTTTTAAATTTAATATCACACATTAATATCAAAGCATGCTTATCCATTCAATATATCAAAATAAATTGAAAAATGCGTGAAATGACATGCTTTCATTCCTATTCCAAAGAATCGAATAACTTAACATTTCCCTCTTTCTCATCTATAAAAATCTCATTCCAACCTCCTAAAAATGCTATGAAAATAAATGTTTCAACTCAGTTTTTAAAAATAGCAGTCGCAAAGGTGTGTGTTTATCAGTATTAAATAAATACATCAAGACAAATCATATTTACAAGTAAATTAAAATTCGCTTCCCTTTCATATAAATTGTGAGTTTCTTAATTTTATTCAGAAATAAATATATAAAAATTCTCATATTCACATTTAGCATAAAAAATCGGGATACAGACAAAATGAATGTATAAACAAATTGTAAACAGAGATTGCCTCTGCATATGAAAATTCACTGTAATTATTTATTTTAAATTAATATTTTTTAAATATTTTCATAAAAGCTTTAAACTATTTCTCATTTTTTTACTGCTTTTAACATTTACTGATTAACCGGTAAATAATAATGCAAATTGAAAATCTATTACGTTTTGTTCATTTAGAACTTTTTGTTCATTTTCTCCACAGAAGATACTGCCATTTAAAAATCACAGTTTAAATCTTATGATAAAATAATTTTTCTGCCAAAATATATTCGAAATATTTTAAAAGCATATTTTTTTCCTGTTCTGGATGTGGCAGGCTGGGGGAGTGTTGCCGGCATAAAACTAGTGTAACCCCACAGGCAAGTCACAAGTCTTGCCGCCTGCCTCCTTCTTCCTATCTTGTGTTTCTTAGGTTGTTTTTTCATTAATTTTGATAAGTTTATGGTTTTAGGTTAAGATTTGTTGTTTTACTTTATTGATTCGTTTGTTTTGCAGGCTGCTAATTAATAGATCTGGTTTCTTTACATTAGTGTATTTCATCCACTGATGATTTTTTTTTTTTTTTTTATCTTATTGGTCATTGGTGTTTCAGTGATCTTCTATCTGTTGCTTGGCCTCTACTATGCTTAATAGATCATCTTTATTATATATATATATATATATATATATATATATAATAATCGGTTTCTCTTTAAAGAAAACAAAGGCAAAAAATGTACATACAGATAATATTTTATTTAATTTTTTTCTTTTTCAAAATATTTAAGTATTAACCTTTTTGTTTTTGTTTTTCTCTCAAGGTAAAATGTAGTATATTACATAATTTGCAGTAATATGGATTTACAATAAATTGTAAGTAATGAATTTAGTGTAAATCCATTTCTAAAGAAACTAAAAAATATACTCTGAAAAAATATTTTTACTTTAATCGAAAAAAAGAAAAAGAAAAAACTTTCCGAAATCATCGCTAAATCGCCCGATATCGCAACCCAATTACTGCCAAGTGCGTAAACAGGTTTCTGTAGCCTTTGCAATGCTGACAAGTTATGCGTTCCCCGAGTATAGAATTATACTTAATTAAAAATAGTCTATTACAGATTGTAAGAGTTTATAAACATATAAAAAGGAAAAGTTTGAGTAAAAAATAAGACTTAGGTATTAAATTCTGTTTAAGATTTCTTTTTTTTTAAAATGCATTTTGTTTAAAAAAAATAAAAGATCGATAATTTAAAAAAATGCAATCTACAGTGGAGCACTGTTTATATGTTTTCCAAGGGACCGTTCCTAAAAGACATATAACTGAAAAAAACGTACAACTGAAAATTCATACACAATAAAGTATCATATTAATAATAAAAGTCTAATCAATTTTAATGATTTTCTTTACATTTATTCGAATAAGATATATTTTTAATTATATTTAAAATATTTTTAAAAGGTTAAATAAAAATTAAATAATTAAAAATATAGAAATTCAGAACATTTTTTCAAGATTTCGATTTTAACCTTTAAAGACAGAGCCTTTTGTTCTCTAAATGAAGATGACATTTTTCCAAACGATTAAAAGAAGGAAAGAAAAAAAATCTGTTACTCCAACCGTAATGTCAAATAAACACGATAAGAAAATCTTCCAAGTCGCCCAATGGAAGTGAGTAATAAATCTTCAAGTTTACAAAATGCCTATAAAGTTGTGGGCTTTTTTTCTTTCATACCCCATTCTTGGAATCAATTAAAAGAGAAAGTGGGAGGTCTTCAAGTGTTCACTGGCTACTTGTATACCTATCATTCAACCCAGTTGCCAACTGCTTATCTCTGAAAATTTCGCTAACTCCCCCTTCCCCCAGGCTATTGATGCAAGTTGCACTTTGTTCTATAGCCACACTTTGTTACCATAGTTCTAAGAAAAAATAATCGAAAAAATAAGAATAAAACATAAAGAGCATTCATCTTTTTTTTTTTTAAATCCTGGAATGAAACTCAAACTTGGGATTCTACAAGAAGAAAAAAAAAAAAACGTATAAGTGAAATTAAGAATTTACTTGTGTCGTATAAACGAAATATTTTAACATTAGAATTCAATAGAATGATTTGGGACTGAAGTCAAAAAACATATAAATGAGAAACGTATAAAAAGGTGCTCCACTGTATTTGGAAAAGTGAATATTTATATTAAATAATATTGCTTAGCAATAACTAATGTAATAAATAACTTGTGTATTTTATACTTTATTATTATTATTATTATTTTCTCATTCATAGAATTTTTGCTTCTAGCACAAGTACTACATGAAAGCCACAGAACACATGTTACGGCTTTCATGTTCTATTCTTGCCTAAATATGATGAAAATTTCTAAAAAGAATTTTCTTTTTCCTTACCTTATATTTGTGACAATTATTTAGTGTCATTACCATCAGTTGTTCTGCTTCTTCTTCCAGCATTTGTTTTTCATAGCATCTAAATTTATAAGCTTTCAAGAAGAACTCCGAAAATGATTCAATAATTTTGGATATCTGAAAATACAAAAAAAAAAAAAAAAAAAAAAAATACCCCTTTTTAAATTGTTTACTTTAGTTTTAACTATTTAATTCTCTAAAAATGAATTTAAACTAGTTGGCATAGGTGGACTCTGCTCAGTTCCCCATCATATTTATGTTCTCATAAATTTCTAGTTTGAGAGATATAATCATGTTAAAAGAAATGAATTTGACAAGAGCTTGATACAGTGACAGAATGAAAACCCCGCCTAATAGGCTATCCACCGTTCACTTCGATATATATATCTTATTCTAATCTATTAATTTATTTTATCAGGGTCAATTCCATTATTTAGTTTTCATGCTACTATTTCCAATGCAATAATCCTCAAAATTCATTTTTATATGAAAAATTTACAATTTCGCTATGTTGGTAAAATCGTAAATTACGAAATTTTCCTATTAGAATATTTGTATTCAATCATGTTCAAACAAATATCATAAATATAATTTTGAAGTTGTCTAATGTATTTATGAGCCTCAAAATGAAAGTTTATGCTTAATTTTACCTTATTCTGGCATGTTAAGTAAATCGTAAATTCCAAATAACTTACGAATTTTTTTAAATTGGAAAAATCATAGTCTATGATATTCATGCCAGTATCCTAAATAATATTTCGAAAGTGGTTTAACATCTTTACGATGAAAATATCCCTCAAGATTGACATTTATGTGAAATTTGCTCTATGCTGCCATGTTAAGAAATTCGTAAATTTCCAATAACTTACGAAATTTTTATATTGGAAAATTCATAGTCATTAATATTCATACCAGTGTCCTAAATAATATGTCAAAAGTAGTCTGACATCTTTACGATGAAAATATCTCTGAAAATTGACGTTTATGTGAAATTTTGCCCTATACTGCCATGTTCAGGAATTCGTAAATTTCCAATAACTTGTGAAATTTTCAAAGTAGCATATTTATAGTTACTGATGTTCCTTCCGGCATCAAAACTGATATTTTAAGACTGGTCTGACATTTTTACAGTAAAAAGTTTCCATTTAATGCACGTTTAAGTGAATTTTTGTCCTATTCTCCCATGTTAAGAAAATCGTAAATTTCTCATAACTTACGAAGTTTTTAAATTCGAATGTTGCAAATAAATAGGGTTCTTGCCAGTGTCGAAAGTAATATTTTAAAACTGATCTGACCTCTCTGCGACAATTTGTTCTTGAGATATCGTGTACACAGACTAGCAAACTAACGGACTTACAGACTAACAGACACCATAGAAATTTTGTCATTTTCGGATTCCTCACACCTGAAAACGTGTAAAAAAGTAAAAAAATCGAGGTCGAAAATTTTCACGATTACCTAAGTTCCCCATACCTATAGTATGATGGGGAACTAAAACTATACACGGTTTGGGTCCCTACAGCAGTGGCAGAGTGGCAGCATATTTGAAAAGTTTGTTCTGCATGTTCAATTATGTATAACCTTTAGATGGATGCTGAAATCGACAATTTACTAAAATTTTAAATAACAAAATAAATATACTTCAGAGTTTTTGGAAAAACAATAAAAAATATGAATTTAAGTAAAAATTATATTTTAACAGCTATCTTCCATTCCCCTTCCCCCCACCTCACCCCTTAAAATTAGGTACATAAAGATGAAGTGGTATCGCAAACTTAATTCAACAGAGAATATGAAATTTTCTAGATTGTAAAATTAAGGAGTTTTTTAACCCTTTTATAGCATCAGCAGTTTTTCAACATATCTGTTTAATAATTCATAAAATTTATACTATGAATAGTACAAGTATGAAAATTTAATACTGTGTGCTACAGATATTAATTTTATTCTCTAGAGAAAAAAAATATATATATATAGTAACAATATATATTTCAAAATTTAGTCACACCAGCTATTTATGTTTTAACTATGCAAAATAGAAAATTATGGTTGAAATGCGTAAAGGATTAAAGAAAAAATTTAGCATTTATATCTGATAAGTTATCAATGTTACAGATCACTGAATTACATAAATCAGTATTATAAAAATCTCTGACTGCATTACAAAAATTAATAAATTTTAAAAATACAAAACCTCATTTTCCGTTGTTGTTACAGGACTTTCTTCATTCTAAAAGAAAGTAAAGAGTTTAATAAGAAAAATGAATATTGAATTATATAAGCTGAAATTTGTTACTTTATAGGAAAATGTGTAATTACCACTTCTTTTCTTTTCAGTTCTTTTAACAAAATAAGATTTTTCTTTTTTAAAGAATCAACTACTTCTAAGAGGTCCGACAGAGTGATTTCTTGATTTAAAACATTTAATGCCTAAAAATAAATAAACATATATTATGCAGCATGAAGAGAACTATCCAAATTAGAATTTTTCATAAAGAGTAAAATATTATTAAACTGAAAGAAATTAAAAAATCATGGACATCAAGAAAAGGCTAAATAATTTTCAAAAGAGAAGTGGAATTTTTTCAATGTTTTGTTTACTCTCTTTGAAAAAATTTGATTTTTAATAAAATATTTTTGTTCTTTAGAGCAATTGTGTAACTTTAACACAAATTACAAAGAATTAATAATCAAGAATGAAGTGGCCAAACTTGTAATATATTCTCAGCAGTGGCGTATTCTCTGGGTATGCTAGGCATGCGCTGCATACCCATTAAAAAGAATCTAAACTTTAAACAGAATTTATTTAAAAATAAATTATTTCATCTAATTTTGTTAAATACTCGATTCCATTTATACATTATCCGTCATTCAGTTTTGAAAAATTACAGTGAAAGTATATTTCTTTTGTTACATTATTCCTGGATAAATCCGAGTGCTTTTTTTCTTACTATTGTCGTAACTACCCTCCAGCTTTGTTTAGGAGACGCCTGCTGACCAGTATCATCGCAAAGATACCGTCACCCTCTTCTCCTGCTGACCGGTTATTGCTTAGGTCATGCTACCTTTGTAAAGCATGCCCTGATACAGGGATTTTTTACTATTTGAGGGAATATTCAACGTCCCTCTAATTTTCACTCATATAAAATACAAGGGGAGTTCCGCAGTGTAAGCGATTCAAGGCATGCTATCCTTGGACCGCATATCCTGGAGTTTGGGGTATTTTTACAGCGTTAGGGAATTTGTTACCTTCGTAGAGATCGCATAGATAAGAGCTGGTTTCTTCTGCTGATTGATAAATTAAAATTTATACTTTGTTCTGCTATGATGTAATAAAAAAACTTTTTTTAAAAAGAAAAAAAAAATTAATTAATTTCAAAATGATGATTAAATTGCAAAATAAAATATTGATAAATCTCCGAAAAATGTTTTATGTGCCAGAAAAAGTTGCTTTTTTCTTTTTTCCCTTCTAAATAACTTATTCTAAGCGAAGACTTCTGCCAAAAATATAAGTATGTGACAAATTTTGTTTATTCTATATTATCATTATGAATAAAGCAAATTGTCTTCTTCATGTGTGCCTGTAAGAGCTATGAAGGTCAGGCTTGTGATATCGCAGATCTACAAAAAATTGGCAGATGTGTAACTTTGATCTTGTTGGTGTGCGTAAATTTTTTTTTTTTTTTTGATTTTTGAATCTGAATTTATAAAATTATTTTATTTGTTTATTTATTAACATGAATTATTTATTAATATGAATTACATGAGGTGCTCCGACATTCCGTTAATTTTTCTGCTTTATTTTCTTAAATTTTATTTAATTTACTTGCTTTTCATTTCATCCTGCATTCCTTAGTAAAGATAGTTATTCTATTTATTTTTCATTCTTTCGCATTAAGTCATGCAATGAAATAGTTTTTATATAATAAAATTTTAAAACTGCTTCTTCTTTTTATTTAATTTTTTTTTTCTTAACGTTTCTTTTGAATAAGAAACGTTTTCTCAATCTGGTTATATCATTTCCTGAGCGAAACTTTTCTTTCTTTCTTAAAAAAAAAAAAAAAAAAGAAAGAAAAAGAAAAAAGATACACATAATAGTTGCGTTTTCAAAAATAATTGTTTATGTAAAGGCGTAATACCTCCTTTCGGAGAGAAATGTTTATTATTTTTAATGCATTGTTTTTGTCGAAATCAAATGGTAATATGATAGAAAGAATTAAAGTTATTAAATCTTTAAATTTATTAAAAATTGTAACAATTAACTTCTTGTATAAGAACTATCAGAGGTCAGATAAGCGCTCACTTAAGGCACTGCCACTAGCAGTAGGGTCTCCAATCCGCCATAATGCAATTGTGGAAGACAAAGCAGAGAGCAGCGAGGACCTGAAGCAAAATTTTCAGCAATTTCAATGGATTTTTTTTTTTTCCGGTTCTCACGATTTTTTCTTCCTTTCCTTTCTTTTTTTATTTATTTTTTCTTTCTCAAGTAATATAAAAAATTGTGATTAAATTTCTTTGAAAATTCATTTAAATACAGCTATCAGTGAAACGACCAAAGCGGCATTCAATAAGTTAATATAAGAGTCCTTTAGATATGTGATTTAAAATAAAAGCGACAAAATTTGTATATAAAACTTTATATACAATTCCGAGAAATTGGAAGGCTACCTGCGGCTGAGCGAGTCTGCGCTCAATGTTGGTAGATGGGAGGTGTCGGGTTCGATCCGAGGTCGCGCTCATCGATTTAGCCATTCGGAGATTTCCGTGGATTTCTCCGAAACTCACGTAAATACAGCCTAGGACCCCTTAGACAGACCCCACGGACAGCATTCCACCCATAAGCCTAAGACCCAAATAAAGTCAATCGGACTTGAATCCTACAATTAACCAACCATGTGGAAAAATCCGAGCTTAAATTTGATGAAATGATATCGCCTTGATGAGTAGTGTTCTCTTCATAGTTGGCTTCAGAGCATGCCCAGATTCAAATGTCACGCTACGCCACTGATTCTCAGTATTCTAAGGTAAGAAAGGCTGATGCGCATTTGTAATGGTTTTTTGGTTCATTACATAGTAGGGTTACTAGACGGTATATTTTCCCCGTAACTTATATGTTTTTCAGACTTATTTTATGTTATATGTTTAATCTGTTGAGATACAACAATTTCTCCTTTTTTTTCTTTTACATATCAGACTTTAAATAATATTGTAAATATTTTACAAGGTTTTCTAATTTACTTTTCTTAGGTATTTTTTGCTGGATAAACATTATGATGAAGCTTTCCCTTGGGGGGTTGGTAAGTGGAGCAACTTAGCGTCTTTTTTTTTTTTTTTTTTTTTTTTTTTAAGTTCTTTTGTAAAAGCTTTTGCTGAAAAAAGAACTGTAGCACAAAGGACATAGAGAAAAACAGCTGCAGATTAGATTAATCCAAGAAAAAATTCAGAAACAACAAACTGTATGAAAATTACCGTTGGAAAAGAATAAAATCGCGATTCGATTTTTGAATACAATAAAATAATGACTTTTGCAATCTAAGTTCTAAATATTTAAATACTCCATTTTTAAAGTCAGAGTTATGAAATAAATTCATTTTAATTCTATTCAAATGAATTATCTAGCCATAGAAATAGTTTTATTAGAAAATTTATATTTTTTTGAAGCACTTAGATTTTTGGAATATTAGTGAAATTTCCTAAGTACCCTTATTTTAAGAATAGGTTTTCTGAATTTTCCAAAATTTAAGTTCAAATTCGATTTTTGGAAATTAAAACTCTTTTTAATTTTTAGAAAGAGGAGTGTTACGGTTTCAAGCGTAACACCTTGTTAAACATAAAAAAAGAGCTACCAGAAGACCAGAAAAAGCTGATGAAAGACAGGACAGGACAGATATTGTGCAGATGCTCAACAAACAGCGACTAGAAGACAAGAGAAACCTAAATTACATGCATAGACCTTACGTCAGAGACAGACTAAAAGGCAGGCTGTTAGAAGATGAGAAGAACCTGACATACAGTGACATGTCAGGCATCTTGCAGATGATCAATAGACAGTAGATAGAAGACGTGAAGAATAGACAAAAGGCAGTTGTCAGGAACATGCAAAAAGGGAAGAAGTTCGAAGAAGAGAAGAAGCCGACGAATGAAGACAAGCTGAGTATTATGCAGATGATTAACAGTCTTAGAGCCTAAAAAAGAAAGAATGAAAGAGAAAAGTTATGTTTTAATTCAAGCTGATGCTACATGGCATACTGCAATACTTCTCTCATTGTCAATTATATGTTGGATGCTGCTGCATAGAAACTTCTAACAACTATTTTGTTTATGCAGTGCTGCCAACCTCATGACTAAACATTTTGGAGCAAACAAGAAAAAATCGGAGCAATTATTATGATATAAAAATTTTAATTAAGATTTCCATATATAATCTACATTTACACAGTCTTAATATAGATTTCTTTAAATAATGAGGTGGGGGGGGGGAGGTTAAAAAAAATACATGATTGAGAAATAATTTTACTTTTTTATAGGTTTTTAAGTCTAATAAAGCAAGTTTAAAATGAATACTGAAATTTACTTTGTGATGTGAGTTTAAAGTGAATATTAACATTTATGTTGTGGATGGGAAAAGATTGCAAATCAGAAGATTTCCATGAAGCGATTAATTCCCAATAGTTAATGGGTAATTTTTTTTTTTAATTACAAATGATATTCACGACTTAAAAAAAAAAAAAAAAAAACGAAAGAAATCGATTTAATATCGGAAGCCAGAAGATTAACTTAAAAATCGGAAAACTTCAGCCAAATACAACTATGAATAAAAGTGAAAAATAACAAATAAAGAAATGTCAAATTTGAAAAATCGGAGTTTTATGATAATTTTCAGATTAACGGAGCACGCCAATAAAAATCAAAGAAACTCCGATTAAATCAGAGTACTTGGCAACTTATGTTTATGCTCCTTCAGGAAAAACTCAAATTAGTGTTTGAAGAGAGATTCTATAGTTTCATCGACATGTTTTATCGAGCTCCAGGGTTTAGTGTGGAATTCATTTATTCAAATCTTTCAGTTGCAATATATAAACCTAGAAGATGTTTTATTTTATTTTAATTTTAATTCTATCTCTCACTTTCTTTACTTTGTTCTTTATTTTAATTTCATTATTCATATGTAATGTAAGTGGAGTTCAATAGTAGTATTAATATGAATAGTAAATTACTTAAATTAATTGCAGATGGTGCCAGAAGATATTACATTATTAGCCCTCTAATTTTTTTCCTATTTGGCAGATTGAAGATTTCACCAGTTTTAAACCTTTCCTAGACGATGTGGATCCTTTTGAAAAATAATAATAATAATAATAATAATAAATCGGTCTGGAAGTTTTTTAGTGAACACACACACACAAAGAATGCATTTCATGTACATACCATGCATCAACTAACCCTATTTTCCTCTTAATATTTAGAATTTTTTAAGCGCTAATATTTCAGTACAACAGTAGAATGCCCAGGTGAAACAGATTTCTATTATAAAGCCTTTAATAATAATAGAATAACAATTTCAAAATAAATATATTTACATTGAACTTTGAATTTCCTTTTTTTGATGCTGCAGAATTTTTAGCAGTTTGGCTTTCAACACTTGTATCTTCTTCTGTTTCATGAAGATCTAAAACTTCTTCAAGAAACTGCTTATTTCTTTCAAGAGAAGCTTTAAATATCTCACGCCAAGTAGCTGTTAGACTGAAATACTGTTGAATAGTAAGGCATTGAGTTAAAAAAAAAAAAAAAACACTTCACTATTTTGCAAATAGCTTCTATTTTGAAAAATTGTTTATTATTTATAAGTGAATACAACATAACACTTATGATATAATAAATTATTCAAGTTAAAGATAAAATGTTTGTTGTAATCAGCACTATAGTTTAAATAACACATTATTCTAGAACTATACATTGTTAATACAAATTTACTTGTGAATAAAAGTAGGATAGGTCACAAGTACTTTGATGTGTTATTTTTAAAATAAAAAATAAGCATTTCTATGACAATTTTCTAAACAATGCAACACTTAAGGGGTTAAAAGATTTGGCCCCACTCTAAATTAAGTGTTAGATCCACACCTGTTATATTTAATATTTTTGTACATACTACTTTTTAATTTATAGTTTAAGTTTTATTCTTAGCAGGAGTTCAAAAGAAAGATTCTTATTAATAACTAGCTGTCTTCGGAGACCAGCTGGTTCATGATCCTTGAAAAGTCCGACTTTACGAAACTCCCGCTCGGTAGCATCTGCGGCGCCTTTTTCCCATTTCAGGTCTTACAACAGCTTATTGACATATAGTGAAAATAGCTTTATTGAAAAATTTAATCACAGTAAATTCCTGCTTGGTAGCGCCTGCGGCGCCCTCTACCAGTTTCAATATCTGAAACAGCCTGTTCGCTCACCAGGTTATGATCTTTCAAATTTCTGACTTTAGCAAAGTCGTGCTCGGTGGCGCGCTCCCCGTTTTAGAACTTACAACACCTTCCTCGTTTATTAGAATTTAAAATATTGAAATTTCAAAATATTACAGTGCCATCTCGCGGTAGAAATTTCTGTAATCTACTGTTCGATTCAAGCTTTCAAATCATGCATTACTTATGAAATTATTTTAATTAGTAACTGAGATACAAAAGAAAACCTAATCAGGACACCTCAAAACATATAAATAAGGTGAAATCTCGAATCCCACTTTCGATAATATAAAAAAACTTTAAAATATCTTTTGAATGATGTATTAATTAAAAATAATTTAATCATAATTAGAATTTGAAATACGCATATTAGAATAAAATTTAATTTGCAATTAAAATGTAAATTTTTTGTTTATTCTCCGAAATCGATGAAATTTGCACTACAACTTTGTCTTGTGATGAAAAACTCTGTATAGTATTTTCTAGTCAATTTTGACCTTTTATTTCTTCTGGTGTTAGCCTTTTTCATTTTCATCCCATGCTTTTTTCTATGGATTTTTGACTCTTTTTCTCCTTTTTTTCTATGAATTTTTAGCCTTTATTCCTCGTTTTCTACATTCTAAAGTATGGAGTCTCTCAAATTTGCTACATAAAATCCCTTTTACATGTCCTTTTGCATAAAATATTAATAGTTTTTCTCACTAGGCAGGACAATTTTAGGTCTTGGCCATAGGTGTCTTAAAAATGGGGAAAAAAAACAACAAAAAAAAAAAACAGAAGGGTTTATTAATTTTCTTAAAAGTCAAAATATTAACTCCCTTTTACAAATTTTTTCTTATGTATCAATGGGCTCTTCCCACCTGACGTCAGAGGTCACATGAAACAAATAAACAAAGAGCAGACGAAGTCTTCTATATCTATAGTGGTTGCTAAAATAATACATTTTCTATTCTTATTTTTAATCAATCCGTTTAATCTGTGTTATTTTTTTTATAATCATCATTTTTAATCCATTTTATATCATTATTCATCATCTTTTGTTTGCTGTACACATTTACAGTCATCATTCAGTTTATATTTGTTATTAATTAGTAAACATTTAAAAATACCTTACAAAAACTTTTCATTTTAATTTGGCTGATTAATTTTGGTCACACCGTGACCATCTTTAGAGCCAAGACTAAACGTTGACGTTCTTCTGTTGTTTATCTTGCCGGGGAGTGCAGTGGTTACCACTTCGCTTCACTTCATAATTCTTTAGGATCTGTTGCTAAGCTGCAGGGATGATTGAGTGTTCTCTATCGTTTACTGTGTTATCGTTAGTAATAATTTCGATAAATAAAATAAATGGAATAAATTTGTTATTAATGTTGATAGAAAACATGTTAAGTACTCTGATTTTTTGGTACTTATATCATTGACAGTGCAACATCGTACGGTGTAAAGCCATTTCGGAGAGTAACTAAGTTAATTAACTTGTTGTAACACCTTTAAGCGATTAAATTCAACTTCCATAAACATTCCACTATTTATTGCTAGATCAATTAATGTAACAGTTACACTACAACATACAAAAATCTAAAGTGAATCAATTATTCTACTGTAGTGAACAGTAGAATACTCTATCTGGGTGAACAGTAGCATAATTGAATTTTAATTAATGAAAATTTGAAGTGAGACATGGATAGCTGGAAGTTAATAATAAAAAAATAAATAAATAAAATAATTTATATATATATTTTTTAATTACCTATATAAATTCCCTTTTAGATGTCCTTTCCTATATACACCCCGCGACAAAAAGATAGGAACAAAGGGTTTTTTCTTTTGATTTTTCATAAAATAACGTTGTCTAAATTGTGCTTATCATTTATTATTATTATAAAATAACACTATTCCCGGACTAATTTTTATTTTAAAACTAATTTAGAAAAATTTTAAGACTAAAATTTTTCTAATTTAAGACTACACACCGCGACAAAAAGATAAGAACAAAGTTTTTTTTTTTTTTTTTTTTTTTTGAATATGATTATTTTGAATATGAATATTTTGAATATGATTCAAATATTTAATATGTTTTTGATATGATAATATTTTGTTATGATAATAAATGATCAGCACAATTTAGATAATGTTATTTTATGAAAAATTAAAAAAAACCCTTTGTTCCTATCTTTTTGTTATGGAGTGTAGTCTTAAATTAGAAAAATTTGAGTCTTAAAACTTTTCTAAATTAGTCTTAAAACAAAAATTAGTCCAGGAATAGTGTTATTTTATAATAATAATAAATGATAAGCACAATTTAGATAATGTCATTTTATGAAAAATCAAAGAAAAAACCCTTTGTTCCTATCTTTTTGTCGCGGGGTGTATTGGTTGATTGCTACAGGAAGATTGATAAGTTTGATGATTCGGTAGGTCAGATTTAAGTCTTGGAAGTGGCTGTCTCAAAAAACAAATCAGCCAGTTTTCTTCAAATTTGCTGTATAATACACATGCCATTCTTTGCATCTAAGATGAAAGATTTTCTGCATTTTAGATATCCCTATGAAAAATTTATTAGTTGGTTACTGAAAAAATTGGTAGGTGTTTAAGCAGACTAGGTAAATTTTATGTCTTCTGAATGCACATTTCTCTAGATTGAGTTTATCATATGCAGGGTTGCCAACTTTTCAAAAACAGTTTGAGGAGTATTCAGAGAAATTTTGAGGAGCATTTTGGCTACTTTGAGGAGCAATTTTAAAAATACATAAAAAAAAAACTACTAACAAAAATAAATTAACAATAATCATATGAAATTAAGAAATATTTATTGATAATCAAATATATTTAGCAAATCAGTGAAGAGAGATAAGAATGGGAAATGATAAAGTCTGAATATAAGCTTAAAACCCAAAAGTAATTTGTTTTTTGCATAATGGCATACTTTCCACACATAAATAAAGACAATATATGAAAGTAGATTATTCAGTTACATTAAAAAAGAACAGAAAGAAAGAAAAGAAAGCACAAAGGGGGAAAAAAAATTTCCGACAATTTTCATGAATGTCAAAATAATTATTACACTATCACATAAAAATATAAAAACGATATCTCCGATATTCATATAAATGTGTAAACGATCTCCTCTATGAGTCAACTCCCTCTAATCTGCATAGCTTGGGACCATATGTTTTGTAAACTTTAGAATTTTGCAGATTATTGGTCATAATTTGTTTACTTATTATTTTTTTTTTTTACCAGATACAAATGAAGATATAATAATAAATCATTAATGCTTTACGTGAATAATAAAATAAATGCATAATTATTTAAAATAAATCTTAAACGAAGCATTGTCAATCGGCCTTAAAGTTCAGTAGCTTTGAATCCATTATTTTTATCGATAAATAATTAAAATAAACAATTTTTTTAACGACCTATCAAGCATTAAGATAACTGAAACATTGATAGTTTAAATGAAAATCAAAACACCGCATAATCATAGCATTCGGTTTCTTTCTTGACCCCTTTTCAGCTTGTGGTTTTAATTAAACACACTCTTAGCTAATGTAAACAAATACTTGTTCCCGTTCTGAGTCAGCAATATTTCGATTACGCAATTCCTAGCATTAGAATGTTTTCTTTCTTTCTTTTTTTTTCTTTACTATTTATTTATGAGTATTGTACGATGAAGCGTGTGGTTCTTCAGCTAAATTGTAAAAGTTAGTTTTGTTATTTTTTTTATTTTCAAGATAGGTTGAAGCACTTTCATAGATAAAAAATAAAATTCAAAGAATAATGTTTTATGCAGCAACTGTTGGAAATGCAAAATCAAAAGTTGATAAGGATTAGATCGCGATTTCTGCCTAGATGTGTGCAAGAAAAAAAAGAAAAAAAGAAAAATAGTTTTTTTTTTTTTTTTTCTTCAGTGTCTGCCACTATTCAGTTTTATATATTTAATAAAAAATATTTAGTTAGGTGATCAAGACTGAATTTGCGGAGCATAAACATTACTTCGTGGAATTGCGGAGTTTTTAATTTTTTTCGGAGAAACTCCGCAGAAATCGGAGCAGTTGGCAACCCTGCATATGTGTAGTAGTATGCAATAGAAATTGTGTTATTATTGCTCCTGACGTTGATGTTGTGTAGTAAGCCATAACAACGTCCCTCTTCACTTACCGTTGCCGGAAGCCCGAGCCAATGTTATTCTATGGGGAAATTTTCTTTACAAATAACTTATTAACTAATACATATTTTTAAATTCTGTTTTCACATTCAGAAAATTCCCAACTGTTAAATGGACGGACCTTTTTTAAAAATGTATTTTTTAGATTTTTATATTTTATTTTAAAACTGCAAAATGAAAAAAAATCATATATTGAAAATTTGTATTTTGCAGCTTTAAAATAAAATATAAAAAATTAAAAAAAGAATTTTTTAAAAAGGTCCGTCCATTTAACAGCTGGGAATTTTCAGAATGTGAAAACAGAATTTAAAAATATGTATTAGTTAATAAGTTATTTGTAAAGAAAAATTTCCCATAGAATAACATTAGCTTCGGCTTCCGGAGGCGGTGAGAGAAGAGGGCCCTTAACTGCCCCGGGCATATATACACGTTTTTTATGGTTACCAATGAAACTACTGGCACGGCTTGACAATGCAATGAAATAGTCTTGACAGTGTTTTTGAAGGATTTACTCATTTCAGAGTTGAGAGAGAATGGTGGCACTGGAAAGCAAATCTCGTAATTTTTTTCGGCAGGTAAGTGGTTAACTACTATGATGAGGTGATGTGCCTGATTTTTACTGCTTATACCTTTAAAAATTACTTTACACTGCATAAAATATTAAAATGCATGAAAGTAATTCAGTGAAAACATTCAAGAAGACCTTACCTACACACATTACATGGAAAATATTTCGATTAATTAAAAAATTTTTCAGTTAAACTATTAATTAAACAAATTAAACATATAAAAAATCTACTGTATAATAACCACATGACTTCCTTTGTCCACTGTTACACATAACGTATTTATATGCACTTTTGGAGATAATGTGGTCAGAAGACATAAAATTAACCTAACAAATTAAACACCTAAAAAAACTTCTTGTAAGAGAAAATAGATATTGTATAAAAACATATAAAAAAGAGTTCACATAGCTAGTATTTTTTTTTTTTAAAGAAAAAGATACTGTCTAACCACCGATTAGGTGGAAAGGTAAACTTCCGGTTT
Organism: Salticus scenicus; assembly: GCA_963930645.1. NCBI lineage: Eukaryota > Metazoa > Arthropoda > Arachnida > Araneae > Salticidae > Salticus > Salticus scenicus. Next base: position 14,277 of record CAWVNO010002513.1, on the reverse strand, counting down.
ACAGGCGGAAACCGACGAGTCGATTTGTTGGAAGGGGTTCAAGCTGATGCTTGCCACTGAATCATTCAGATGCAGATATTCAAGAATAATTTGTTCATTTTCGATATAATTAGTTTTCAAAAATTTATTATTCTTTTGATTTTGTGCATTTTTTAAAAATAATTAAATATTTATTTTATTAAATAAAATTTAATATTCGTTTAATTATTTTAATGAAAGATTAAGTATATATATTTTATTCATATAAAAAACATGAATCAATCATATTCAGTTTGTAATATACATATGCAATTAAATTAAGAAACACATACATATGAATCATCAAAATATGTAAATTCTGTCTCTCTCCATTCTAATCTGAGATAATTTAAATTAAAAAGTATAAAAACATTTCCTAGTATAATTTGGAATCTTTTGATTTTACGCAATTAAAAAATAAATGCGTTTAATCATTAAAATAAATAAATACATTTTCAATTTGTAACAATTAAAAGCAACTAAATTAATGAACAAATGAAAAGTAAAGATTTCAAAATATATAAATAAAAATATGATGTGAATAAAAAAAAGAAAAAGAAATGACACGGAAATATTTATATTCCTTGTATAGAAAAACATATATTAGAATTTGGAAAATAAATAAATACAAATTTAATTTGAAAATTAATGTAACAACTTACATCTTTTATTCTTATTTATATGTTAATTATTCATTAGAGGAATATTCCGAGTCACTTTCCGTTTCTGTATCGGAATTAACAGAGAAACAAATAGGATCACATAATTCTTCGATAATTCCATCTTTATCCCAATATTCTTTTTCTAAATTAAGTACGTGTTTGCAGTAATTTTGCCAGTTCTTTTCTGATATACTGCTGATGGCTTCTTCGGAAATTTTTAATAAATTGGACATCGCTAGATCTCCAGTAGCATTGTGATTTCGCACATAATTTTTTAACTCGGCCCATGCATATTCAATAGCATTCAAATCACAATGATATGGTGGGAGGCGCAAAACCGAATGTCCATGCTCTTCCATCAAAGAATCAAATTTATATGTTTTAACTGCTGGTGAGTTTCGTTTTACAATATCTAGTAGTTCGATTTTTCTGCTAGAAGAACAAAAAGAAATATTATTTTTTGCAAGCCAATCCATTATCTCTTCTTTCCTCTGGGATGAATTGGGAGGCTTGTTCAATTGTATAGAGTGATAAGGAGCATTATCAATGATTAGAACTGATTTAGGAGGGAGATTTGGGATTAATTTCTCTCGGGCCCATTTCTCAAAAATCGCAGAATTCATTTGCCCGTGATAATCTCCCGTTGAAGCATTCGCTTTATAAATTAAATTGGTATTGGGTAAAAAACCCATTTCTCCACCTGCACATAAAACAATAACACGGCGAGATGCATTTCCTGTTTCTACAACTCCAAAAATTTCGGAAGACTGCCAACATTTTCCAAATGTGAGATTGCTGTCCACCCATGTCTCATCTATGTAAACGATAGGCCTTTTCTCATCTCTATATTGCTTGATGCTCCTTAAGAATTTTGTTCTTAATAAAACTATGTCGGATCTTTCCATAAGAATTTTTCTTTTATTCTGAGTTTTCTTCCAACTAAATCCGATCTCGTGGAGAATTTTTCTCAAAGTTTCTCTTCCCCAAGCAAAATTTATTTTTTCTTTGATCACGGGAAGCAGTTTCGATATTGTTGGAACTTTTTTCTCTGTTATATAAAAATCCCGCACTGTTCTTCTTATCACATCAATATCAAAGGAATCGATTTTCAAATGAGATGTAGATTCTCTTTTCTGCTTTTTTTGTGGAGAGCAGAATTCAGGATTTTCCTCATCGTTTGCTTGTTTTCTAATGTTATACACACTTGATAAAGAAATTCCTGTAAGCATGCTCGCGCGTTTCGAAGACTGGGTTATAGGAATTTTTACTCTCCCTAAACGTGCTTCTTCATCACACACTTTAATAACATTATAAATAATTTCTTTCGAATTACTTCGAAATCCTTTAGACTTAGATGTTCCAGCCATTCTATCTAATTTAAAAACAATTTTTTTCAAACGCAAGTCGAATTCACAAATTCTAGAACGAAAATAATACTTTAAAAAGAAAGAGTATGAAGCGCAGTCACTATCACGTGGAAATGAAGGAGAATGAAAAACGCGTCAAGAAAAACCCCTCCGCTATTAGTTCCTCCTCCCTACTAGATCGCTCCATTTAGACTCGTCTTTTTTGGCTGCGTGCCAATATTCCACAGAAAGCGATGTTGGACAGTACAGCCATTGTCATAAATAAAGATTCTGTTCCAGAAGGAGAAAGTTGATGCGTAATTTTAAATAATAATTAGATTAGGGTAATCGTACATACTTTTACTAGGTTCGTCTTTAAAAGGACATAATTAATCGCTAGGAAAAACCTTCTTTGAAAATTAGGATAAGTTGTGAAAAATAAAAAATAAAATACAGTACTAGGTATAATACTAAAGGATTATTATTTATGATTTAAATTTAAATACCTTATATTTATCGCTTCTTTAAACGAATATATTTCGGCATGCTTATCGCAGCCCTCTTCAGCGTTGAATGACGACTTCATATTGCCGGCACATTCAAAGTAAAAACCGGTAGTTATCCCTGAAGATTGGCAACACCTAATAAAGATCAAGAAATGAAGTGAAGTTCGACCGTCAGCGGGGGCGGAATGTTTACTTTGGAGGTGCCGGCAATATGAAGTCATCATTCAGCACTGAAGAGGGCTGCGATAAGCATGCCGAAATATATTCGTTTAAAGAAGGGATAAATATAAGGTATTTAAATTTAAATCATAAAATACAGTACCTTCCATTGTCAAAGATCAAAATTTGCTGAATATTTTACTTTACTTGCTTTAAATAAAGGCTGACATAAACAACACACAAAGTTTTGATTTGGAGAACTTAAGAATTTATTGTTGATCCTTCTTTGAAAAGGAGATACAAGAGGTTAGACTGCTTCATTTCACTTAATCTTCACAACAATGAGTACACAATATTTTATACAAAATGCATCATTTTTGAAGGTGTTCAAAGAGCAAAAATTTAAAAAAATTTCAGGATGAATGTCAATTTTCTTGTAATAACCACACGATATATGCAAAATCTTTACTAGTTTCGGCGATATGATAGTCAGAATATTCTCCATATATATACATACACTGTCCAATTGCCAAAAATCACCTTTCTAGACTCAGGAGACCTTAAAAATTATAAATAGGGTAAAAACTTGATATTGAATTTTTTGACCAAGAGCAATACTTCCATTACTTATGGAAGTCAGGTAATAAAAGTAAAAGCTAACACTTGTAGATCTGATCTGCCCTGTATCATATAACTTAAAAATATACTACAAAAAATAAATGATGGGAAAAGATATCAGTAAAATTTATATTTTACTGATTTCATCAACAAAAAATATTTCTATTTAAAAATACCAAATAAAAGTTTTTTTTAAATGTTACAGAGCAGTATGAAAACTTCAGTAACTAATTCAGAGAAATTGATTTTGAAAAATTACTTTTAGAATATTTTTCAACAGATAGAAAATAAAATAATGCCATAAAAATTAACATAGAAACAGGATAAATTGCAAATTACATTCCTATGCTAAAAGTCTCATTCACAATTTTACTTCTTTTTTCTTTTTTAAAATATGTATTTCTTAATATTTTACAATAAATATTTTTAGAAATATATTAGTCATAAGAAATGAAAAATTTAACATATCACTATCTAACAAATAGACTGTAAAATTTGAAATCCAAATTTAGCTCAAAATTAAATATATTCAATGTTAATATACTTAATGTAACATCATAATTTTAGATTAAAAATTATATAAGTTTAAAATAAATTCTATTAACGTTCTTCTAAGAAAAATAAATGTTCTAACACAAAAATACATTATAATTTTTTTTAATTAAAATTTAAAAGTTTTACCAGAATATAAAATAGAATAATAATAATAAATAAATAAATAAAAATAAACATTACTATACCTCAGGATTTATGTTTTCCCCATCTTTAAACTTCTTTTTCATGTCATCAACTAATGCTGGTGAAAATTCAGAAATTGTCTGCTGATCCTTGTAGAGTTCAAGATGAGAAAAACACTAAAATATGTACACAGTGATCTTAAGCATACACGAGAAAATTATTTTTAAAAAAAAGTATAGCATTTTGCAAAATTAAACACAAGATTCAATTTCAAGAATTATAAAATTAAAATGTTTATAGGGCCACCCATACAAAAATAAATAAATAAATAAGTAAACGTGATTAATACCAGAATAAGATCATATACAAAATTTTCACATTGTATTATAAAAAAAACTTAACTCACTTTTAACAAAAGTTATTGATAGATTAGTCGCAAATTAAAATGTAAATGTGTTTATTTATGTTACCCATTGTTTTCATTTTGCCATTAGGGAATTCATGTTGAAACATTGGAAAATGGTTTAGGTCAGCATTTCTGTCACTTATACAATGTTGTAATGTTTGAGATCAATATTAAAGGGGGGGGGGGTTGGCGTAAGAATTCACAATAATCTGAAATGCATCACAACTCTGTGTAAGTAAACTCCATAACTTGCAAAAAACAGACAACATATCTATTAATTAAGAAAGATCTTTCATAAAGGGAGGGAAAAAATAAGCATTTGTAGTAACTTATGAAAAGGTACTTTACAAAAATTAGATAACTTGTCCTTACAAAAAAAAAAAAAAAAATGGAGTAATATTTAAAGTTTTTGTCTTTATAGTCATTCATAATTTCTACATATAATAAAAGAAGATGTGTGTGTATGTCAACCACTTTGTAAACAAACAGCTGATTGCAGAGCTACAGAATTTTGCATGGAGATCTATACTGACCTCTCCTGATGCACCTTAAAGCTGGATTTACAAAATTTTTTTTAGTTTTTTTAAATAAATAAATAAATAAATAAATGTAAATTTCTGAAATGATCGTCTCCAGAGATAGAAGCAGTAAAGTAAAAAGACTTTCCATGGCCCATTTGCTCAGTTGGCTAGAGCGTCAGGTTGATATTGCGAAGGTCACAGGTTCAATCTTCACAGCATCATAAACTACAAGGATGATGAAAAAGTGACAAAAAACAAAAGTTTAGAGGTGTGTTGGTCACTTTTTAGGCAAACAACTGATCACAGAGCTACAAACTTTCGCATGGAAGTCTGTTTTGACCTCTTCTGATGTATATTAAAGCCTGATTTTCAAAATTTTAATTATTATTATTATTACTAATTTTTTTTTTTTTTTTTTTTAATACATATTAAGCAAATTTTTTTTCAGCAAGGTGGATTACCTAGTGCTGTCACCTGTAGCCATAGAGCAAAGATGACAATCAGTCCGAAAAATGTAATTCTTGAATAATAACAGCGCCACTTTTCTTCAAGTTAGCATCCAAATTGAAATGTCTAGTTAAAGCACAAATGCAAGCAGTTAGGACCTAGAATCAATATAGCATAGGCAAGGAAGATGCTGCCAAAGACAGAGGGGATGCAAACTGAAGCTTTAAGCGATTTCAATGGAACTTTTTTATTTATAAAGTGATTTAAAATATAGTGATCATTTTTTTTTTTTTAATCCTTTTAAATATAGTGACTAATGAAGCTGGCAGAGCCTGCTAGTATATGATATAATCTTTGAATATTACTGCAGTAGGTTTGTAGCATTGGTATATTTTACATTAAGTATTAAAATAATTTTTTATTTATATTTCTAAATCTGTGACACTATATGAATGTTTATTAAAATTCAATATAATTGATGAGACATTTTTGTGCCACTGAGATGTTGATAATCAAACACACAATTTTTCTAGGAAAACTCCACAAAAGTAATTGAGGGCAAATTGAGAATTATTTGTTGTTTTTAGATTTTTATAGAGAACTTAAATTTTGGAATTTTGTCTTTTTATCATTATTTTACTTTTAAACTATTTACTATCGTTCACATACATCTGTATGGTTAGCATGAATGAACAAAAAACACTTTGAATGAATTACTGAGAAAGTTTTTGAATAAACAAAATAGTTAACAAATTAATATCGAACTTTAATAATTAGATGATACAATAGGAAACTAATTTACATACCTCAAGATTACTTGTTTCTTTATCAGATAAATATTCATAAGCAATAATTTTCTCTAAATTTTGCAAAGAAGTCATATCACTATTAAGTTGCTCTGAGTTGGAAGATGTGTCATCTCCAGTAACTTGAGAATCTATCTAAAATAAAATTATTTTTATTACCATTAATTTTTTGAAACAAATATAAATTCTCTGGTTTGTAATTTTATAAATTATTAACACATTAACTCATTAGAAAAAATATAAAGACATAAAATCTGGACAGACATAACATTATAAATACTAATAATGAAATTGAATCTAGAATCATCTGAAAAATAAACAAAAACAGATGGCAAAAATTTGTTACGCTAGCTAATGATATGCTGATGAATATAATTAACCGTATCTTAAAATAACGTATACATCAATATTACATGAATTAAAAAAGAAAAGAAAAAAAAAAAAAAAAAAAAAATACAACATGCACATTTTTTTTAAACCAATTTATAACAAGAGTACAGGGCTGCCAACCTCTGGGAGTGCTAAAGTGTAGTTAAAAAGCAAAAAAAGTGTAGTTTTAAGCTACAAAGTGTAGTCGCTAAAAAATTAGAAAATACTTAAAATATAAATAAGCATAAAATCTTTTGTTTACATTATGACTTACTTTCTGAAATTTATTGATTTTTAATAATCAAACATTCAAAAATAATAGAAATTTTATCCAAATTTACTTTTTATATTAACATGGATACATGAAAATACACTAATTCTAATATAATACACTAATATGCAGGGTTGCCAACTTTTCAAAAACAGTTTGAGGAGTATTCAGAGAAATTTTGAGGAGCATTTCGGTACTTTGAGGAGCAATTTTAAAAATTAAAAAAGAAAAAGAAAGAAAGAAACTACTAACAAAAATAAATTAGCAATAATCATATGAAATTAAGTAAAGAAAAAAAAAAAAGGTAAGATGTAGGTATGCATCAAATTTTTAGTTATTCAGTATACTGAATATTCATTATTCAGTAATAATCAAACATTTAGTGCATGCCTATTCAAAAGAAACTTGTTTAATTACAAGAACAAGACAATTGATGTGAAAATAATTTCAATGCTATACTTCAAACAGATACAAAAATTGGATTTTTTTAAACAAAATCTTAAATTTTTGGAGTAACAAAAGTCAAAATAATGAACAATTTTAATAGTTTAGATATTAGAAAATGTAATAAAACTGAATCTACAATAAAATAATCATTGTTATTAAGGATGGAAAAGGATTGAAATTGTACAACATTAAATTCAATTTCAGTGCAAACTGACAGCGATCAACTTTTCTGAAACTTTTTTCCCCCTTAAGATTATTGCTAAATATACCTAAAAAATCGAGTTTCCGTAGAGGTGGGGGGGAGAATTACGTCTTTATCATTAATTAAATAAATATGCTATTCTTCTCGTATTTGACAGAATTCGCAATATTTTTACGACCGATTGCCGAAATTCGTAATTATCTCACTGCAAATTTACAAAATCTACGTTTACTAGCAAATAATTGCTAATATATACTATAATTTTGCTCTAATTGATAAAATTCACTCTTCTTTAAAGGTAAATCCTAAAATACGCGATTATTATGCGGCCGATTGCCGAAACACGCTATTATTTAGCTACTAATTTGTGCAAAATACGTTCATCTGAAAGCTGAATCTTAAATACTCAACTATTTTGCCACTAATCAGTGAAATTTGCATTTTTTTTTTTTTCAAAGTGTGATCTCGGAAATCGGGAATAATTTTGAAGTAGTTTTCGCTAATACGGGATCGCTTACCCACTAATAATCAAAAATTTACGTTTTATATGCTATCATTTGGCTGCTAGCCAATAAAGGTTTTTTTTTTTTTCCCAGTTGATTTCAGTAAATCGCGATATTTTTGTAGCCGATGACGGAAATACGCAATCATTCCGCCGCTAATTAACAAAATTTATGTTTAATCGCTGAAAAAGGCTTTATTTTGATGCTAATCGATGAATTTCTTGATTTTTTCAAACATGATTTACATTATAAGTATAATTTTGTGGCTTTTTATAGAAATACGGAATTATTTTACAGCTAATTTTCAAAATTAGGTAATTGTAAACTAATTGCTAAAATAGATGTTATTTTTCTAAAAATGTCTAATTATTTAGTCATAAATCAGCTTTTTTTTTTATTACTGAAATGTCATTTTTTGCGGCTGATTTATAAAATACGCAATTTTCTTGTGCTATTTTTGTGATGAATCCATTTTAAATCCGGCGATTTTTGTGAAAGTCCCATTTTCAGATATGAAAATTTCTTAGAATCACCCAATAAAAACTAAGTTATCGCGTATTCAGTTATCCTAAGAAAAAGCACAGAAAATATTCTTTTTCTTTCTCCAACGGTAGATACTTCGTACGATAAAGTTCGAAATTTTCCATGATTTTCTCAGAAACTTGTATATTAAAACACTTAAGAAAGTTTCCTATTACAGAGGACAATTCCTCCGTTAAAGTCCGACTTTATACTGTTTTCTCCAAAACTCGCGTGATTACGGCTTCAGACACTTTAGAAAGTCTCCCACGGAAGATAGCTCTTCCTGGTCTTAGTTTCCTTGCGTTGTCAATCGTACTTAAAGTTCAGTAACTTTCAATCCATTATTTTTATCGATAAATAATTAAAATAAAAAATTTTTTTCGTTAGAAAGTATTATTTTTTAGCGAATTATTAAGCATTAAGTTTACTGAAACATTGATAGAGTTTAAATGAAAATCAAAATACAGCATAATCATAGCCATGAAGATAATCATAGCATTCGGTTTCTTTCTCCCCCCCTTTCAGCTTGCGGTGTCTGTGCTTGCGGTTTTAATTAAGCACACTCTCAGCTAATGTAAACAAATATGTGTTCCCGTTCTGAGTCAGCAATATTTCGATTACGCAATGCCTAGCACTAGAATGTTTTTTTTTTTTTCTTTACTATTTATTTATGAGTATTTACGATGAAGCATGTGGTTCTTCAACTAGATTGTAAAAGTTAGTTTTGTTATTTTTATATTTTCAAGAAGCACTTTCATAGATAAAAAATAAAATTCAAAGAATAATGTTTTATGCGGCAACTGTTGAAAATGCAAAATTAAAAGTTGATAAGGGTTGGATTGGGATTTCTGTCTAGATGTGTGCAAGGGAAAAAAAAAAGAAAAAGAAAGAAAGAAAAAAGATAGTAGTTTTTTTTATTTTTTTTTTTCAGTGTCTGCCACTATTTAGTTTTATATTATACTTTTTTAATCCGTGGTGAAATCGGAGTTCGCTCGTTGTAAACAAGATGACGATGGGGAAAGGAAAAGCGTAGCTTTAAGTATACGATGCGTAGAGTGTAGTAGAAGCAGGCTAAAGCGTAGTTACTACGCCAATTGCGTAGTTGTTGGCAGCCCTGAGAGTAGATCAATGCATAGCAATTTATTATAAGTAGTTATTATAAGTAAGTAATTTAGGGTAAAGCACTTATTGCATATGTCCACACTTTCTAATTAAAATGAGCTTAAAAAAATATATTTAATATTTATAAAAAGCTTTTTATTCATGCATACATAAAAATGCTTGAAACTGCTAAGAAACAGGTGTTTTTTCAACATAACAGTCAGTGGCAGATCCAAAACTTTTTTTTTTTATTTTTGGGGGGGGGGGCTAAAAATTTTCAAGATGTTATTCTAGATCAATGAAAAATTTACAACTGTAACATTCAATTGTGAATGTCAGTGCCTTCCCCCCCCCCCTCAGATCCGTCACTGCATACAGTTTCTAACAGCCGACCAATCATAGTAAAATAAAAAAAACAGATTGTGTAGCAGAGATAGAACTGTTATCTGCATAAAAGGCAAAGCCCAAAAGCTCTTTATTCATTTGAAAGTCCATATAATTTGGTGTTTAATAGAAGTAGCGCCCATAAGCTGTTGAACTTTTTTTTGTGAAAATGTGTGTGGTATGCAAAGTGTCTACAAAACATTACTCGGCTGCAAGCAGTTGGATGGTTTGAAACAGGTCAAAGAGCAACTGCTGTGGGTACCGAAATAGGAATGTCAAAATTTTTAATCTTGTGATTAAAAAAAGCCACTTAATGTAAAAATGTCCTGCTAGTGGTTGTGGAAGAAACACCACACCTCAACAGGATCGACATGTATCATTAGTGATGAAAAGAAACAGAGATCTCATTCTTAGTCGGATAATTGAAAACCTTGCAACTGATGCTGATACATGTGTATCTCCTAGAATCATTTCCCAATGAATAAATCACACTGGTTTGTATGCACAAAAACTTGTTCAATGGATCTCATTCAGCGATGCCATTGTGAAGAAAGATGGCATTGGTTCAAGCAACATGTTTGTTGGGGATCAGCAACAGTGATCCAGAATGAAGGACTCTGACAAATACAGCTTTAGTGTGACAAATAATTTTGGACAATAGTTAATGTAAGAGAGGAAGAAATATGTCACACACCATAAAATGGTTCATGAACAAGTTCAATACGACTTAAGTGTGATGATGTATGCAGGTATTATGCACAATGACAGAACACTTTGCATCTTTGTACAGTCACCCAAAAAAAAAACGCCACCCCCCCCACCTAATTTCGCCGTAAATTATCGTAGAAACATTTAACTGGTACCGATCGATTTGTAATAACGTCTAGTTTATAACGGTATAGTTAAATTTTGCCTAAGGGGTCGTCTACATATTAAAACTGGCATTAACTTCATTTTCTTCAATGGCAACCCCTATTTTTGACTTCATATTCAGATTTCTGAGATCAAGGCGGTTCGAAAAACATACCTATTTATATACCTTAAATCAATTTTAAATAGAGTTACACGTGAAAATGTATTAGGGGTCCGTCTATACATTTAGAAAATATAAATCACGATCTACCACCCAGTATACATTATTTATTAAGTTTCACACCGGAAAAAAATTTCAGAAATGTTAATTATAAAATAAAAAAAATGACCAATTCACAGAACTTTCTGAGTTAGTTTATGAATTAAAAGATTTTTATTGGTTTCTATTGATTAAACATCAAATAGTTCACTTCATACGAAGAAAATTAAATTGCTTGAATCAAAAGAACAAAAAAAAAAAAAAAAAAAAAAAAAAAAGATTATGTGTTTTAAATTTGTTTGAAAATTCAAAATTATTTTAACTCAAGCTGCCGTATAATTGTCTGAAACGGCGGCACTCAACCTGGTTCCCACGGCCGTTTCACAGTGACAATGGGAGTTTGTTCTGATACTGCAGTACTTTCATTTTCTTTAATTGACTTTTTTAAAATATTAAAACAGATTTTTTTTATTTTTATTTATTTTTATTTTTAATTAATTATTATTATTATATTTTTTTCATGACATTATTAAAAACTTTTACATAAATCTCCACGATATTCTTTTGCTTTTATATTTTATAATGTGTAACAAATTAATATGTAAAATAATAAATCCTACTACTTAATGGGATGTTCTAAAATTCTACACTTTAACACAGATACCGAAGTGGACGGTGGGTGTAGAAAGGCTGACTACCCTTAATCTAAATCTTCACTTGAAAAGGTCAAAATGTTACATAACTCTTTTTTTTTTTTTTTTTTTTTTTTTTTAAGGAAAAAAGAAGAAGATAAGGAGGAGAAAGAAAGATCAAAACGAATATAAAGCATATTAAACGTTAATACCCTTTAAACACTGGAAAAAGGCGGGGTTTTGTATTGTGTGTCATTTGGGAGCTGTAGAGTGCCAGAAAATTACTTTATGTAATAAAACTTTTCATTTAAAGGGTATTTAAAGCAGCATTATATTTAATACATAGACTATTCAGAAAAAAAAAAAAATACTATTCATCAGGTTCATGAAAAATAAAGAACATTTTCTGGCATTGCTCTATGTCTATACATTCTTGTCAACCTATCCCGGAAAATTACTGGTCCCGCCCCTTTCCGTACATTTTTTTCACATTTTAGAGCCGTGTCAGCCATCGGTGGCTGACACTTTTCTTTCCATTTAGGCTAAGTCAGCCGGCAGTGTAAAATATGATATAAAACTACAGAACTTACATAGTTTTAAGTAATTACTGACAATTTATTTAAAATTTACTTCATGTTTTTTTTTTTTTTTTTTTTTTTTTTTATAGGATTTTTATAGGATTATATCGTTAAGGCCTAATGGGGTTTATTGAAACTCGATAAACATAACACGCTTCTAAGCAGCACGTGTCGCCTGAATGGGATTTCCATAAGAATTCGCTTGGCGCTCAATGAGTTAATCGTAAATGTATTTGAAGTTAATTACTCTAAAAATTGAATTGTGAACACACAGGGGCGGGAACTAACAATGTTACGGGTTAGGTTGGCAAGTATGCATATATATTTTGCTTGATTTATAAAAATTTATAACACATTTTCTTCTTTTTTTTTTTTAGTATTTTGTGTTTATATCTCTCATTAAAAATAAATACAATATTCATATATAAACATTTCCATACAGTAATGTATATAAACATATTGATTAAAGAAGATTTGTTGATATTATATAATTATTCTTCTATCTGTATAGTATATTAACACAAATATATTTTGTAAAGTTCGCACCATCGAAAAACATCAACATAGCTTCCATATCAAGGCTTAATGTAAATAGCCACGCCTTTTCACAAATTTTCTAAAACTTTATAATATAAAGCAAAATAATTTTGCATATTTGTAATTAAATCATTTAAGTTTTGTCTTCAATAATCGATGTAGTAAATACCATTGTGATTTATGCATACCAGCGTCACATATAGAGTCAAATAGGAATATGCAAATTTGTCTTTTTTTTTTAAATAGTGTTTCAGCGAATCAGAGGCGGGGCTTCTTTTCTTTTGAAATTCTTTCACAATCCCTCGCCTACATTGTGATAACTTTACAAAAATATGCCAATTTGTATAATAAACATCGAAATATTGCTTAGGAAACAATAAAAATAACATAAAGATAAATTAAAATAGTTTTCCGTCAAATTATATACAAACATTTACTTATAGAGGATACAGATTATAACAAGTGACGGCCCCCTAACAGGAATAAAAAGTGAAATATCACTGTAACTCAAAAAATAATGTTAGGAACGAGCTGTAAATTTAGAAACCTATGTTTTTGATGATGCCCGTTCTATTCGTGCAAAAATTAACATAGGTCATAATTCATAATTTTTTCAAATATGAATTTATTAATAATTTTCATAATTCAAAAAATGTTTTTTTAGCAAAAATTTGCATGGAACATGTTTGGGTTACTTCATTCTAACGAAAAAAAAAACAGAATTTAAATATCATAATTATTTCGGAAGATATGATTTAATGTTTGTCACATTCATTTAACATTAGCACCCCCAAACTTTGACAGCTTATAACTCTATGAAAAATTGAGCGAAATATATAAACTATACCATTTTCCGTGATGATTTGATCCAAAGAATTCAAATAAATCATAAAAAATGGGGGTTACAATTGAAAAAAATGAAGTTGATGTCAGTTTTAATATGTAGACGCCCCCCTAAGTAAAATCTAACTATACATTATAAACTAGACGTTATTACAAACTGATTGGTACCAGTCGCATGTTTCTACGATAGTTTACGGCAAAATTAGGTGGGGGGGTGGCGTTTTTTTTTTTGGGTGACTGTACAAGGCATCCATCACAATGTTATTGCAGAGAGATTATCCTAGATCATATTTGATTTTTAGAGGTGCAGTAGATTCAGACTTATGCAGTAGATTTAGAGGTGCAGTAGATTCATGGGTGGCAATGCCATAGATGTCAAACATTCTAATTTTTAAATCAGATAATTTATAACCACTATTTTTAAAAAGGAATCTGTCACATATATTTTCAACAATTAAATAAACTATGAACATTTATAAAAATTTTGTTATAAAATTTCTATTGAAAAAATGGGAGACTTTGGAACCTATGCAATCCACATCTACATAGAATTGTTGAAATACCAGACATACAGGGAAGAGAAAATATTGAGAAAATAGAATGGTTTGTTTACTCTCTGAACTTAAATCCTATAAAACATGCCTGTGAT
>CAWVNO010002512.1:0-15000 GCA_963930645.1 Salticus scenicus | reverse complement strand
TTCCCTGTCCATCGCAAAAAATGTCAAGTCCCGAAATTCATTTTCAAACACAAAAAGTTTAAATACTTTACAATCTCCGAAAGGCAAAAGTACCATCGTTTAAGATGATGGCAAAGTAGTGCAAAAGGACACGTTCTGCGACGGGGTGGTGGGACGGAGGCGCGTGTGGAGGCGCGGAGTGACTACGTAGCTCCGTGGCTCCGCGCGTCCCTCCGTCCCTCCACCGTGTCGCAGAACTGTCCTTTTTACACTACTGACATGCTTTCAAATGATCTTTCAACAATCCAAACACTTGTTTTATAAGTCAAATAAATCAGAGGATGGAATCCATTGGTCAAATTTGCTGGGATAACCTTTAAATTTCACTTTGTATTCCACACGCTTTTTCCGTATCCGCTTATCTAAAACCTTTTCAATCGTATAATTCTCTTTTGGTTTCACTTTCTGAAGTTCTTGAGGGTAAAAGGTTCCTTTAATGGGTTCTTCTAACAGGTCCTTGATTCGGTAGACAGGAGGGTCTCTACTCACACATTCAGTCACCACAAACACTTCTTCCGTCCAGTTCGTTTCATATCCTTTTTCGAAGGTTAATTTCTGCTTGGAAACTCGTACAACATCTCCCGGTTGAAACACGCAGGGTTTTCTTTTCGCATTTTGCATGTCACCGTATAAAGTATCCCATACATCGCTTTCATTTTCAGCGGTTACATCGACTGGAGCTCTCTTGATACTTGAATGGTAAGTATGATTATAACTGTGTAACAACTGATCCAACACGTCCAAATAGCGGTATGTATGATTATGGGTAAAATATTTCCACATTTTCGTTTTCAAAGTTCGGTTAAATCGCTCCACGACAGATGCTTTCGTATTGTTATTCGTCGTAAAAAACCGCACGCCGCCTTCTTTCAAAAATTTTTGAAAAAGTCTGTTTTGATACTCTTTTCCATCATCCGATTGCAGGGACTTGGGTTTCCTCGTCGCGAAAATAGAGCGGAACGCCTTTACAATATCTTCACCCTGTTTTTGCTTCAAAGGGACCGCCCACGCAAATTTAGACAGAATGTTTATACAAGTCAGTATGTAGCGGTACCCTTGATTGAACTTTTGCAAACTGCCGAGACCCACTAAGTCGGTCTGCCACTGTTGATCGATGGAATAGACTATCACTCGATTGGTCGGGAACTTTCTTCGCACAGGTTTGTGCAACGTGTATGCATCGACTCCACTCAGCCAGTCCTGAATCTTCTTCTTCGAGATTTTGCCTTTGGCAGCACGAAATAAGGCATTTACACCACCAAAACTTTCTGCGTGACTTGGGTTCTGATACACCTCCATCGTTACAACACAAAATTTTATTATGACTCACATTCACACGAAAGCGCATCATATCTTCCTCGTACGAAGATACGTTTTACAATGACTCACTAGCGCGGCGCCTCTCTTTATATTCCTTATAAGTGCACTCACAAGCATAGCTTCATGGCTTGATAAATAAAACCCTTATCCACTTATCAAGCCGTAAAACTATTTTACCTTCGGTTCGAATCTAACCCCCTGCAAAAATTCCAACTCGAATAAATTTTGAAGTCCGCGAAATTGTGAAAAAATTACTAAGTCCGAAATTTATGAAAATAAATCTAACTCCTCAAAATTCCCATTCTCTCCGATAGATGGGAGCACCAAAACCCTCGTGAAAAGTGATGACTCATTCACCCCTCCCGACGATCTAAAAGTTTCGAATCTCCCGGTGGCAACACCCCCTCATCCAAGGCGATGACTAAGTAGTGTAAAAAGGACACATTGACCGACAGGGTGGTGGGACGGTGGGTCTAGAGTGGAGGCGCCCTCCACCCTGACCCACATCATCCCACCGTCCCACCACCGTGTCGGTGAACTGTCCTTTTTACACTACTAGCATGGACAAAAACGTAGAGTGCAAGATCACTCTATGGATCGAAATATGACCCCCTAATAGTTTTAGCTATTTCTATATAAAAGCACAAATTTTAGTAAGATAAGGTGGTGCAGGGGTACCGCGATTCGTTCGTGAGTACGGGGTCTTGAGCTCGAGTCCCAGCAAGGGCGTATTGTATTTTAATGTTTTGAAATGCACGCAATAATTTAAATTAAAAGTTTTTTTTAAACGTTTTAAATTAAATTAAATTATTATTTAAGAAAGAATATTTATTATATTAGAAAGGTTTTTCTTTATTTTTCTTTTTTCAGCTGGGACAATTTAATAATTTTTTTATTTGTAATCATATTTTACTTTCCGAACATACTCTGTAAGGAAAGTATTGTAATCACGACAAAAATTCGGCTATGAGATTTTGATGTATTTATACGTTTTGAGGTCCCCTAATTTCATTTTTGCTATTTTTACGGTGATGTGTGTGTGTGAGCATGTGTATGTGTCTGAGTGAACACGATAGCGTCTAAACGATTTTTTCGAATGAGCTGAAAGTTGGTGCATGTGTTATAGGTCACCGTAGCACGAACCCTATTGATTTCGGTGAACTTATAGTATTTTCACAGGTACACAAAGGGATTTTTTTATTATTATGGCCTACGGATTCAAACTATTTAAAGTTTGATGGTGTCGAAACGCCTCATTGAAATAAACTGAAAATTTAAACACATATTTTAGATCACCGTCACTCGAGCTGTGTAAGTTTCGGTAAATCTAGCACTTATCATTTTTTCTTACAGGGATACAACAAAATATTCTTTACCATTATGGCCTATGGGCTGAAATTATTTAAAGTGCGATAGCATATAAATACTTGACCCAATTGAGCTGAAAATTTATATACATGTTATAGGTCATCATGAACGAGCTGTATAGTTTTGGCGAATCTAGCACTTATAAGTTTTACAGAGACACAAGGAAATATTCTTTATCGTTATAGCCTATGGGTTTAAATTATTTAAACTGCGAAGCGTCTAAACGCCTTATTTAAATGAACTGAAAATTTACATACATGTTAGAGGTTACCATCGCAGGAATTGTATAAATTTTGGAAAATTTAGCACTTATAGTTTTTTTACAAGAATACAACACGAAATTCATTATCATTATACTTATCAGCTCAAATTATTTACAGTGCAATAGCGTCTAAATGCCTTATTCGATTGAGCTAAAAATTTATACATACTTGTTATAGGTCACTGTCGCACGAATTGTACGGATTTTGGTGAATCTAGCATGCATAGATTTTTACAGGGACAGAATGAAATACTCTTTATCATTATGATCTATCTATGGGCTCAAATTATTTTAAGTACAATAGAATTAAATTAAACAGTATACTATATAGAGAAAAATACTGAAATATCCTATTAGAATTTTCCCTTTTGTTTATTTAACAACTTCTCTTATTTTACCTTTTCTAAACAACCGTTAATTAGTTGATGTTCGGAAAGTCGAGTGAAATCACTCCAGATTTTTTTTTATTTAAAAGAAATGAATAATTTAAAGGGAAATACTTTTATATTGCATTTAGATAAAATTTTGTTCATGTTTTGTGCTAGTGTTTTATGTAAATTTTTAAGTACTGTTTTTTTTATCGACGTCACTAATAGCAAGTGTTGATTGTCTGCTCTTAATTATGCTGTTATGCATGCAATTTTTTGCATGAAAAATCTAGCATGAACAACAGCTGTTGTCAGTGGTGGATCTGAGGGGGGGGGGGAGCTAGGGGGCTGAAGCCCCCTTCCCCAAAATAAAAGCACTGACATTCACAAATGAATATTACAATTGTAAATTTTTCATTGATCTGGAATAACATCTTGAAAAATCTCAGCGCCCCCCCCCCTAAAAGTTAAGTTCTGGATCCGCCACTGGCTGTTGTTGCTTAACTATTCGACGTCACATTTAACTTTTATTTCAAATATTTTATTAAAGAAATGTCAAATTCGGTGATGTCAGAGGAACTAACTTCAAAATTAAGCACAATGACAATTTTTCTCATTTCACTAATTTATAACACTGCACTACAAGAAAAAAAAAAAAAAATCGAGCCCTGATACTATTCTTGCTGATTCTTATGTAAAACGACCTCCTGAATCTGTATATGACCTCCAATTTGCCCAATCACCCACCGCTTTTGCGGGACGCCATCCCCTCCCACAATGTTTATCACTGTTCGGCAGTTTTATAGCCATGAATTTAATTTAAAGGGTAGAAAAGGATTATTTTAACTGCTGAAAACAAAAAAATATAAGGTATAATAAATAATAATAATAATAATAATAGATTAATAAAAATGTAACAAATGTAATTTCTAATTTTAGTGGCGAACCCCCCTACATTTTCCTCATGCTACAAATGTTCATGTTTTTTTAATTTTTCACCTCTGTAGACCCTTAGAAGATATTTACAGTTAAAATAATTCTTTACCTCCGCCACCCCAAATCAAATTTATAGGCATAAAATTGCCAAACAGTGATAAAAATAGGATGGCGTCCCCAATAAACGGTGGGTGATGGGGCAAAATGGACGTCATATTCGGAATCAAGAGGTCATCTTACATAAGAATCAGCAAGAATGGTTTTGGGGCCAATGTTCGTGCAAAGCAGTGTAATTAGTTTAAATCACCCAAATTTCAAAATTTGGGTAAATATGAATTTTACAAATCTAGTAATCTTGAAGAAAAGCCAAATATTGAATATTAACATTCTATTTTGAAAATTTCGTAAATTTGTTTAAAATTTAAAGTCTTAACACAGCAGAATAGGAATAAATTTCGCATAGACGTGCATAAAGATTACTAGTATTTCCACTGTAAAAAAGTTGAACTAGTTTTAATATACCATTTATGATACATTCATGAATATTAACAGTCTACTCTAAAAGCTTCGTAATTAATTCTGAATTAAAGATTTTTATAACATGGCCGGAGCCGGATAGGGTTATGTTTTTTATAAATTTGAATTTGGAAGTTTACACATGATAAATTAAATAATATGGAATTGCATAAAAAGCAAATTATATTAATGACACCAATAATATTATATAGCAAAATAAACCTAATACGATAAAGGTTTCCAAGCGGGAAATTAGTAGGCTAGTAAGTGGGCTTTTTACTTTCCGAACACTATAGTGAGGAAAGTATTGCAATCATGTCAAAAATCCGAATTTGAGATTTTGATATTTCTATACGTTTCGAGGTCTCCCGAGTCCGTTTCCACTATTTTTACGATGATGTATGTGTGTGTGTATGTCTGTGAGTGAACAAGCTAGAGCCTAAACGCTTTGTTTGAATAAGCTGAAAGTTCGTACGTATATTGTAAGTCACCATAGTACGAACCCTATAGATTTTGGTGAATCTAGCACTTATAGTTTTTTTACAGGGGCACCAGGAAAAATTCTTTATCATTATGGCCTATGTGGTCAAATTTTTAAAAGTACGATAGCGTCTAAACGCTTTATTAATCTGAGCAAAACATTTGTACACATGTTATAGGCCACAGTTGCACCAACTGTATAGATTTTGGTGAATTTAGCACTTACAGTTGTTTTACAGGGACACAAAGAAAAATGCTTTATCATTATGGCCTATGGGACCAAATTTTTAAAAGTGCGATAGCATCTAAACGCCTTATTCAATTGAGCTGAAAATTTATATGAATATTATAAATCATTGTTGCACTAACTATAAGCATTTTGGTGAATCATAGCATTTATAGGTTTTTACAGGGACACAACGAAAAATTCTTTATCATTATGATCTTATGGGCTCAAAGTTCAGTAGCGTTAAAAAAAAAAAAAAAAAAAAAAAAAAAAACATCGTGTAATATATGGAGTTTCGGAAAGTCCAGTGGAGTCACTCCAGATTTTTTAGTCTATGACTGGGTCTAGCCAAGTTCATTATTCTACGTCGTGGAAATTGTATGAGCTATAGTAGAAATTTTCGAAAACGAATATATGATGAAAACTGAGCAGAATTCTTCTGTCTCAACTGATTTGTTTTAAAGTAGAGGTAATCTAATTTATCTCTGATAAAGTAGTTTATCAGGGATTTGTCCAAGTCTTTACAAAATCTGTATAAAAGGTTTGTTCAGATTTGGTTATCTAAACAATTTATGTCTGACTAAGCGGCGTTTCCTAAGAATAAAAAGAGTGAAGCCATTCTTTTAAAAAGTGTAAATGCATTTGATTCTGAAATATAAAATTTTAAACTAAATGATAAAATTTATGTAAATTTATGCGACTTACAGCATGCTTTGGTGAACCTGCATCAATAACTATTAAAGTTATGAAAATATTTTAACTGTTTTTTTGTTTCTTTCTACGTGAGAGTGGAGGTATAAAAATCTTTTAATTATGATTAAAAAATTATTGATATAGAAACTAAATTTTTCCTTTTTTTGTTCTTATCATTTCTTTAGCTTTATCTAGTCATTATCCAGAGCTGTACAATTCGTAAAGCGTATCTTGACCTTTAGAAAGTCATCATTGTATAGAACTCAGTTTCGCGTCGAAACCACAATTACTTATATATTTTTCTGAATCCAACAAATAAGCATTAATAACTCTAATATACAACACTATGTAGACAAGGCTAATACGCAGATTACATTTTATACAGAAAAAACTTTACGACATCCCCATTGGATGTGTATTATTTCAATTTAGGGCTTCCGGAAACCAAACAAATCAACATTAACAGCTGTAATTTTAAATATTATGTACACAAGGATGAATCAACAAGCAGAATAAATTTTATGAACACATCTCAATTATTTCTTAATGATAATTAAAACTTTAGGCTATCCTCTTGTTGGATATGAATGGTTTCCTGAAACCAAAGAAATCAACATTAATAACAAAAGTTTACTACATTATAGACATAAGGATAAATCAAAATTTGCACAATAAATTTTATGCAGATATCTCGGTTATTTCTTAATAATAGTGAGAACTTTAAGATATTCCCGTCGTTGGATCTGAGTATGTAGATTTCTTCAATATGGTTTCCTGAAACTAAACAAATCAACACTAATAGCTGCAATTTACAAAATCATGTACACAAGGCTTATATATTAATATGCAGAACGAATTTTATCCAGATATTTCTATTATTACTCATTAATAACTAAAACTTTACGCCATACTTCTTATTGGATGTGGGTTACTTCAATCTATGGTTTCCTGAAACCAAACAAATCATTATTAATGGATATAATTTACAATATTATGTATTCAAGGATGAATTAATATGCAAAAAATAAATTTTGTCCAGATATTTCGATTGTTTTGTAGCAACAAATAAAACTTTACGATATTCCCCGCCTTTGATGTGGGAATGTGGATTTTTCAAATGTAGGGCTTCCTGAAATCAACATGAATATTAATAATTGTAATTTACAACATTTTATACTTAAGGATTAATTAATTTTCAAAGTAATTTTTATCCAAATATCTTGGTTATGTCTCAGCAATAATTTTAAAACTTAATGATACCTCTCCATTTGGGGGCCGCAGTAGCCCAGTAGGTAGAGTGCTGAGCTTGTAATTGGAAGATTGCAGGTTCGATACTCAAACTGGCCAAAAACGCCGTGAACACCAGGGGTGACTGGTGTATGTAAAATTTGTCGTAGCCCTATGTCCTCCATGTTCCCATTCAAATTATACCTCTACGGGTTGCCAAAACGGGGGAGTCATCCTCTCTGTGGAGCATCAAAATTGTGATGGCATGTTTCCGGACCATTCTTAGTGCGTCCCAGACCATTGCTAATTACCCATGCGCAGCACTAGTGTGACGTTAAATACAATCAACTCTCCGTTAGGTTTATATTAAAAAAATTTAAAATTCTATCAAAGACAGAATTTAGTTTAGTACGGAGGACTATTAATTTCAGTCTGTAAAATTTTTATTTGTTAAGTTTTATTTTTATTTTTTATCTTATTTTTTGACCGTAAAACTGGGCCGCGCACTTTTAAAAATGACTGAAATGAGTTAAAATGAAGTGTTGTCCCCTAAATTTCATACTTAGCTAAGTTTATAAAATCTAATTGTCGTGTCGAAAAACTGTTTGCACCCCTGGATTCAGAAAAATCACCCCTTTCATTTAGTGCCGAATTTGTAACGATAGAACTGACATACCTAATTTATTTTGGTGTTACACAAAACTGGTCTACAAAAAATCCAGATTGAAACTAATAGTCTTCCGTCCTTAGAAGAAAAAAAAAAATCTCTATAAAATATATCTTCTCCCCCTTTCAAACACTTTCTTTAAAAAATAAATAAGCATTTGATTGATTACAATATTTTGATATGATGAAATATTTCCTTTCGTAATTATTCGAAACGCTATTCGAATAATTCTTAACATGTTACTAAAAGCAATGAAATAACATCGTTGCTTTCACGAAAAGTCAAAATCAAAAGTGTTTCTTTTCAATTAAAAATCACAAGTGATTCTTACAATTTTCTATAAAAATTTTTCTTTTTTTCTTTTTTTTTTTTTTTAGTTTTCCACCGCTCTATGCATTTCACAAATTCTAATTGGTAAGTTTTTCTCACTAAACGCGAATCGCTAACGTAAATTCCTTTTTGGCGATCACTCTAACTAGCACGTTTGTTTTCATTTTCAGAAAGGTTTAACATTTCTATCTTGGTTATTTCTTAGTAATAATTAAAACTTTACGATTGGATTTGATGATGTAGGTTACTTCAATCTATGGCTTCCTGAAACCGAAGAAATCGACATTAATAGTTCTTATATTTTATTTACAACATTATGTACAAGATGAATCAATTTACAGAATCAATTTTTCAGAAATATATACCGGTTATTTCACACACAGACATATATATTTAATGTATCATCATCAATTTCAGCCTTTACCAATCCACTGCAGACTGAAAGCCTCTCCTAGGGGATTCCAATCCACTCAGTTTTCTGCAATTCTTCTTCATTTTGCTCATCCAAATTTCACTATTTCATCTCTCCAACTACACTGTGGTCTCTTCGTCAGTCTTTTCCACGGATTAAAAGAGTGTCTTTTCTTATCTCTCGGTATCTAAAATAGGACTTTGGTGGTCCATCGATCATCATTTCTTCTCGCAAGGTGCCCAACCCAGGTGCATTTTTTTAACTTCTTAACTCTAGAAATAACATCAGTAACTTTGGTTTGCTTATATATATATGCATTTCCAGTAGTTTATTAAAATCACATTCGTTCTGAGCCAAAGTGATTTTATTAAGCGGCTGATTTTTATATCCTGCGAATGCTTCTGCTCTTATGAAAAAGGTATTACTTCCAGAGCTGCCAACCTAATCCGGCAAATTGTTAGTACCGCCCTTTTTCTACACCAGTCATTTCTTAGAGTTTTTTTACTTTCTCTTACCCATAGGTTTAGGCATCTTTGACCCTAAATCAATAATACTTTCTCAAAAGTATTGTTTTAGGGTCAAATTTTCGAACGTGAGTTTTTGTTACATTTACTTGTTCTGAGGTCCCCTGAATACGAAATTCATGTTTTTAGCTAATGGTCTGTGTGTCTGTCTGTCTGTGTGGATGTATGTGTGTCTGTTATGAGCATATCTCAAGAACAAATAGTAGCAGACATTCCAAACTCGGTATTCTGAATGTATATCATATAGGGATAGTACAGTAAGCTTTTCGTTGAGATGAAGCAAATGGTTCGTGTACAGGGACACACAAAAGTATTGAAGTACATTACGTCTATGGCGGAAATTGCAGGTAAGTAGAGTTTAATATCTATAGACTGCACTAAGTCAAATGAGACGAAAATATATTTTTTTGTAATAGAGATAGTCAACTGAGGAATTTTCTTTTGTGTATGTAGGAGCCTCGCCTCCCCCCTAGGGGGGGGAGGGGGAAGTCCCCCCTCGAGGGGAGTAAATTTTCATGATGGGTATCTTTCAAAAGAGCTCGCCAATACCTTTAAAACGAATGGTTGAATCACTAATCCGCGATATAATAATTTAAAATAAAGTTATCGATTTTTTTCATTTTTAACAAAAAAAAAAAAAAAAAAAAAAAAAAAAGTAATCTTCTATAATAATAAATGGAAAGGTTTGTCTGTCTGTCTGTCTGTTCTTTTATACGTTCAACCCCTATTGAACGCAGAAGTACAAGAATTGACATACGGATGCTCTGGAGCCTTTCCGATGTTTTCCTCGAAACAGAATTTAAAAATCTTAATTAGTTTCGGAGATATTAATTAAAATGTTGACCCATATCGATCGCAAAAATGACCAAAAATCCTTATTGCTTAAAAAGAGGCATTCTATCAGCATGCAGACGATTTTAACGGCTGTCTCTAACGGAAACAAAACATGTGCAAGTCATTAATGTCACATGATCTTTAACTGGGGTTAAAAATTGCAAATTTCAAAGTGCTTCAAATTTTCTTTTTCGTACACAACACTTAATATACAACCTATTCAGCACAAAACCAACCTGCAGTTAAAATTTCATCAATTTTCATTAATAAACAAAGCAGTTAAATTTTAATTGCAAATTAAATTTTATTCTAACACGTAATCTATCTTTCAATAGACGATAGGAGTTTCCATAGCAACAAAATACATTTGAAGGAACTAAAAAATACTTTTTTCTTTTTACTTCCATTACCCGACTACTGTGGTATAAATAGGTTTTGGTGAAATAAAAAATATTTATTTTTCTTTTTACTTCCATTAATAAAACTACCGTAGATAATGGAATTAGAGATTTCAAGTGATTTACATGTTTTAGAATGTCCTGATTAGGTTTTCTTTTGTATCTCAGCTACTAATTAAAATAATTTCATACGTAACACATTATTTGAAAGCTTTGTTGATTTGGAATTGAACAGTAGATTACAGAAATTTCTACCGCCAGATATTTTAAAATTTCGATATTTCAAATTCCAATTAAATTATTTTTAATACATCATTCGAAAGATATTTTAAAGTTCTTTTAAATTATCGAAAGTTTTCAACAGATTTACACGTTTTGAGGTCTCCTGAATTAGTTTTCTTTTGTATCTCAGCTACTAATTAAAATAATTTCATAAGTAATACATCATTAGAAAACTTTTTTGATTTGGAATCGAACAGTGGAATACAGAAATTTGTACCGCCAGATGGCGCTGTAATATTTTAAAATTTCAATATTTCAATATTTCAATTTCTAATTATGATTAAATTATTTTTAATACATCATTCGAAAGATATTTTGAAGTTCTTTTAAATTATCGAAAGTTTTCACCAGATTTACACGTTTTGAGGTGTCCTGAATCAGTTTTCTTTTATATCTCAGTTATTAATTAAAAAAATTTCATAAGTAATACATAATTTGAAAGCTTTGTTGACTTGATACACATTTTAAAGTCCTTTTACATTATCGAAAATGGAATTCGGGATTTCACCCGATTTACACGTTTTGAGGTGTCCTGATTAGGTTTCCTTTTGTATCTCAGCTACTAATTAAAATAATATTATAAGTAATACATCATTAGAAAGCTTTTTTGATTTGGAATCGAACAGTGGATTACAGAAATTTCTACCGCCAGATAGCGCTGTAATATTTTCAAATTTCAATATTTCAATTTCTAATTATGGTTAAATTATTTTTAATGCATCATTCGAAAGATATTTTAAAGTTCTTTTATATTATCGACAGTTTTCACCAGATTTACACATTTTGAGGTCTCCTGAATTAGTTTTCTTTTGTATCTCAGCTACTAATTAAAATAATTTCGTAAGTAATACATCATTAGAAATCTTTTTTGATTTGGAATCGAACAGTGGAATACAGAAATTTGTACCGCCAGATGGCGCTGTAATATTTTAAAATTTCAATATTTCAATTTCTAATTATGATTAAATTATTTGTATCACATCATTCGAAAGATATTTTAAAGTTCTTTTAAATTATCGAAAGTTTTCACCAGATTTACACGTTTTGAGGTGTCCTGAATCAGTTTTTTTTGTATCTCAGTTATTAATTAAAAAAAGTTCATTTAATCATTTAAAAGTTCATCATTTGAAAGCTTATTTTAGTTGATACACATTTTAAAGTACTTTTACATTATCGAAAATAGAATTCGAGATTTCACCCGATTTACACGTTTTGAGGTGTCCTGATTAGGTTTTCTTTTGTATCTCATCTACTAATTAAAATAATTTCATGAGTAATACATCATTTGAAAGCTTTGTTGATCTGGAATGGAACAATAGATTACAGAAATTTCTACCGCCAGATGGCGCTGTAATATTTTTAAATTTCAATATTTCAATATTTCATATTCTAATTATGATTAAATTATTTCTAATACATCATTCGAAAGATATTTTAAAGTTCTTTTACATTATCGAAAGTGGAATTCGAGATTTCACCTGATTTACAATTTAAAGTGTCCTGATCAGGTTTTTTTTTGCATCTCAGCTAATTGAGTAAGACCGTTCAAAATTGGTATATGCAAGTTAATTAGGAGGGGCTGGAACGGTGGGGAAGGAATAGGCGCGCAGCGCGCATGCGTTGGGACCCGGTGTGAGTTTTTATCCGATGATAAAAGATTTTTTTTAATTTTATTTTCTTAATAATAAAAGTTTGAATTGAGCGCACGTTTGTACAGCGCACGTATATCCTCAAACGTGCGCGCGCAGCGCGCATGGGTCTGCGATGCCGAAGGCAGTGGCGTCCCGGTGTGAGTTTTTACCCGATGCTAAATGATATATTTTTTAATTCCTTTTCTTGAGAATGAAAGTTTATGAGTAATAACATGGAATTTTGAGAAGTCATATAGATGGTGAAGGAATACGTGCGCGCAGCGCACGGGTCTACGCTGCCGAAGGCAGTGGGGACCCGGTGTAACATTTTTCCCGATCAGATTTTTTTTTTATCACATGATAAAAATTAATGCAATTTTGAGAATTCATTAATTATTTGTGATTCATTTAAAAATAGTGACCAGCGAAGCGGGCGTAGCCTGCTAGTATTGAGAATAAATTCAACATTTTTTTGAATATTTAATGTTAAACTACTTCTCTAATATGGAAATCGTCTGTATTATCATAAAAGATAATATTTTTTAAATAATAAGTTTAATAAATTATTTTTTAAAAACAGAATTATTTTTTAATAACCGAATTAAATTCTATATAAATATGCATTAATGAAACGGGGGGTTGAGGGGGCGATAGCCCCCCTCACACAGAACTAATTATCATATAAAACTCTTCGGAAGCCTAATTTGAATTTTTACTTTCCGAACACTATAGTGAGGAAAGTATTGTAATCATGTCAAAAATCCGAATTCGAGATTTTGATGTTTCTATACGTTTTGAGGTCCCCTGAGTCCGTTTTCACTATTTTTACGATGATGTATGTATGTGTGTGTGTATGTGTGTATGTGTGTATGTGTGTATGTGTGTATGTTTGTGAACACGCTAGCGTCTAAAGGCTTTGTTCGATTAACCTGAAAGTTGGTACGTATATTGTAAGTCACCATAGTACGAACCCTATAGATTTTGGTGAATCTAGCACTTATAGTTTTTTTACAGGGACACAAAGAAAAATTCTTTATCATTATGGCCTATGGGACCAAAATCTTAAAAGTGCGATAGCATCTAAACGCCTTATTCAATTGAGCAAAAATTTTATACCCATATTATAGGTCACAGATACTCAATCTGTATAGATTTTGGAGAATCTAGCACTTATAGTTTTTTTACAGGGTCACAAAGAAAAATTCTTTATCATTAAGGCCAATGGGGCCAAATTTTTAAAAGTGTGATAGCGTCTAAACGCCTTATTAATCTGAGCAAAAAAATTGTACACATGTTATAGGTCGCATTTGCACCAACTGTATAGATTTTGGTGAATCTAGCACTACAGTTTTTTTACAGGGACACAAAGAAAAATTCTTTATCATTACGGCCTATGAGACCAAATTTTTAAAAGTGCGATAGCATCTAAACGCCTTATTCAATTGAGCTGAAAATTTGTATGAATATTATAAATCACTGTTGCACTAACTATAAGCATTTTGGTGAATCTAGCATCTATAGATTTTTACAGGGACAAAACGAAAAATTCTTTATCATTATGATCTAAGGGCTCAAAGTTCAGTAGCGTTAAATAAAACCTCGTGTGATATATGGAGAAAAAAACACTCTATTATGGTTTTCTCTCTTTTGTTTGTTTAGCAATTCCTCTTTCTTTATTTTATCTACAAAACTGTTAGTTACTCAATGTTCGGAAAGTCGAGTGGAGTCACTCCAGATTTTTTAACACAGGTTTACATAACAGTACTGGTTATCTTACCTCTTATTCTTAATCTCCAACCTGTATCTATAGTATTAAATTTCAGGGTAAGAGAAAGTCGTGTGAGTGACACACCAGATTATTCTTCTTAATTCATCGCAAATATATTTGAAGAAAATTACTTTAAAAATTAAGTGGTGTAGAAAAAGGGGCGGTACTAACAATTTGCCGGATTAGGTTGGCAGCTCTGTACTTCTTTGAATTTGGAAAGAAATTTCAAAAGGTAACGGATAATGGAATAAGTAAACAATATTAATTAATTTTTGATAAATAATTAAATAATTGTTCCTTCGATATAAGTAATTGAAACGCATTCCAAGTTCCTATGTATAAACTTTCCTGTGAGGAAAATCATCATTACTTTACCAAAAGTTCATGATTTTCTTATATATTTAAAATCTTTCCGTTTAAACTTCTCGATTTATAGTTATTTTAAAATAAGAACTAAAAATTATTTTTTAATAATTAATAATTAAAAAAATATATATATATCATTTGCAAATCAAGCAAAATTAGAAATTGTCTTTTAATAACTAGAAATTAAAAAAAAACTTCATTTCAAATCAAATTTGCAACTTATTAATGCGCTTTGAAGAATACGTTCCTTGAAATAGTTAGGGAGATAAGTTATGGGGCGTGTTTAATTTGTAACTGTAACTATGCTGCAAGTATAAAATTTTCGACAATGAGCGATAAAGGAGGGATTATTG